>JBAIZL010000084.1:190000-225000 GCA_036971475.1 Prosapia bicincta | reverse complement strand
AAGCCATTCCGTTGTTATTCTCTGTTTATATGTCAAAGTTTCAAAAACACCTGTCTTTGCATTGTATTTCGGGAACTAAGGAAGTTATTTCGTAGTATCAAAAACATTATTGTTCGCTGGTAAATTAACATTATATTAAGAATAGGAGGGTTGCAAAGAGACTTAAGACTTTTTACCAAGATACGTTAGCTCTAACACTTCGAAACCTTACTAAAAAAAGTTTTGGTAAACCCCTGCAACAAATGTTTGGCCTCACTATTGAGTGCTAGGTGTTTCAGTCACGTGCCTAGCCCTCTCTTCAATACACCTGCTCAACTATCTGTTTCTTTTCATCCTTACTTTCTAAATTTCATGTGTTCGCCACAGTACTACACCGGCGCACGAGAAAATCACGCTAGGTTTTCAGTTCTGCGCATGCGCTGTAGATGTATTCCTGACTTACAATTTTTAGTAGTTATATTTTAGTAAGTAATATAAGTATTTACAGATAGGTAAAAGTACTAATTTTATTAGGAAAGGATGTAAAAAATAAATTATATATGATCTCGTTTCTGCGTTGTAATTTTCTGTAAATCTAACTTTTTGAGTTAGAAATGTTTTTGGGAATGACCTTACGTTTTGACCTGCCTTGGGCCATGTGCACCAGTGACAGCTCCCTTGTCAGTGAAAGTCACGATTTCTGTCTCTTTAACTCAAGTTTTCACATTGGCGCAATGATTAACTTAAAAACATAATGAATCATGTTATTTTTAGTTGGACCACACTTTTCGATAAATTAATTATCGTCTATGAAGTGTGATGTGCCCTCAGACCCTCAAGGGAAAATAATTGTTTTTTAAATTTCATGTATTAGCTCACACTCTCCTGATATATCTTGTACACACATTTTTTTTAAACCACACAATACCATAAATAATGCCCTATGATTAAAAATGAATGAAAATAACAAAATAAACAAACAAACTGAATTAACGGTATCGAACCTTGCTTCACAAACGGACAATGTGAAAGGAAAGCGAAAAGAAACCAACACAATGCAAGCGACGAAGAAAAGAAAGCGTATAAATAGTAACAAATGAAATAGTACAACACCATACATAGAAAGAAAAATGGAAAATTGCAAGGACTTTCGCTTTCTATTTTGCCACTTAATATTGTTATTTTGACATATGTCGCTACATATTTATATTAGTTGTAATTATAAAATAAAAAAAAACAAAATAAAATTCTTATTTGTTGATTCAATTAGGAATTGGCTTTAAAAAGAACTTTTTTTTATTACTTGTTTAAAATAAGTAAAAATTAATAATATTTTAAAAAAAGAATAAATTCATTTGATCTTGGTGTGCACCACACTTTGGTTACACGGCAAAAGACATTACTTTTTACTTCATGATTATTAACATCTTTCAAAGTTTGTTTGTGTTTTAGACATTTATTTGCTCCAAGTAAATCTTTTGTTTCCGTCACGTGCCTAACCCTTTCTTCAACACACTGCAAAAACACACTATCTGTTTACATTAATACATACTTTCTAACTTTGGTGCGGTCGCCACAGTAATTTTGTTACGGCCTTTATCGCCACTTTTTAATGCGACTGTACTCGTTCAAGGACTATACTTCCTTGAATCAACCGACGAAATCGGTCGTGACAGATCACACTTCGAATGAAAACCATGTTACGGAACATATTTCATATTTTTCACAGAAAAAGTAGTTCCGTCCCCTAATATTTTTTTTTTAGAAGTGAAACTTTTTGAAGTACAAAAAAAGGTTTGTATTGGAGTAAATCAGTCATCAACGATATCATCTAATGCCCGAAATGTACTGAGAATGAAAATTGTTGTAGAGTGCCGCAAGAACCGTCTTCATTTAGAGGTTGTTTGGTGGTTATGTTTAAACATTTTCAACTGAAAACGTTTCGTTTTGTCCCACATTCTTTTGTTTTAAACCCTACCTGTTGATAATAGCAAGACTAACTTTAAAAGTCTACCGATTTATTATAAAGTTCTCATGTCATGGAAGTTTTTGAATTGAAAATTCTTTAAGTATATGTGAAATTTTATAAGCTGGCACTTGGCTCTTAGGTAGAAAATGTGTGTTCGTCGTCTAGAAAACATCAGGCTCTGTTTTCATCCCTCATTGGAGCCATAAATCCCGACCTAGGCCTACTTGTCCCAACGCTTAGACAACAGTATTAGCATTGTAGCATTGTCCCAACGTTACAGTATTAGCGCGATTGTGTGAACGCCCTAGTTCCATTTGTTGTTGTTTATACTTTATGTTAAAATTTATTAACAAGTAACAAAATAACGAGTCAAAGCTATGAGTTAGTGAAAGTCCAAGAGTCGATGTTTTTGAAAATGACCTGTAAACACCTGCACTCTCCCCTTATAAAATTTTACCTATATATAAAATAGGTTTTCAATGGAGAAAATCAGATATCAACGAAATACCCGAAGTGTACTGAGAGAAAATAAATATTGGTAGAATGACGCAATAATCGTCTACACTTAGAGGTTGTTTAGAGGTTATGTTTAATCATTTTGAAGTGATTTCTCATATTTACAGAAATATCGTATGTATAAAGATATTATTATATACTATAGCTGTTTTAATAACTTCTTGTGGGTTAATCTATTTACGGTTCATTGGTTTTCGTAATACTATAAGTACGAACAATTAATTATAAGGCTATGGAAAATTATAACATTTTCTAATGCATTACCAGTGATTTTAGTTATCTAACACACTGGTAATTGATTTAAGCTATGCTTATCAATTCCGTTTGTTTACTAGGATTTATTTAATAAAGTTTATGTTCACTAAAAATACAAATATACCTAATAATGATGAAGGTAATATTCTTAATATACTCATCGCACTTCTGTTAGGAATATTTCTTTATGTTTGAGTACAGTTTTCTGCCTTTCCTAACGATTCAATATTCCCCTCTGTTGACGCGTTTCGGAGTAACTACATTTTCAAAACATAAATCGTACTTTTAAGTTTTGAAAAGTACGAAATACAATTTAAGTTTTGAAGATGCAGTTCCTCCGAAACGCGTCAACAGAGGGGAATATTGAATCGTTAAGAATGGCAGAAAACTGTACTGAAGCTTATAAGGTAATATCTTTCTATATTGCATGACCTTTGTTTTACTTTTCTGTAGCACAATAGCATTTGCAATAAATAACTAAGCATGAGAGCTATTATAGAGTTCTCTATCTTACGTTCGTATTGTCTTATTAATGAATTTATACTTTTATTTTATAGCAAATTAAATGGAAGTTACGGTTCTGTCGCATTTAAAATTATTAAAATTTTAAGAAACACTGACATTTTTGTTTACGTATTGAAAAAAAACTCTAAATATTGTTAATGAAAGCTATAAAATTTACAAACAAGCCCTTCTAAAGAAAAACTAGAAATCTTTTACTGAAAGAATTGCATCTTTACACTTATAAAGTTTCCTCAAATATAAATATATTGAGATAAAATATATATTTTATCTCGGTTGATACGACAAAATCTCCGACGTTGCAATATAAAAGGTATTTGAACTCAAGACTTGGATAGAAAGTATTTTACTGTAGGGCAAAGCTTGTTAAAAATAAAACGAAAGGTTTATATTCTACCTTGTGGAGATGTGGGTTGTCAGCGTTAACTCGTGTGCTACAGTGAGAGTTGCCACTATTACTTGCAACATAGAAATTCCGGTCAATTAGTGAATTTCTACAGTTATGCTGTTTCAAATATATAAAAATTATATCTAATGGAGCTGATTAAAATTAAATTTAAAGAATGCATTAAAAAAATTTTAAGTAAATTCCTACTTACGTAAAAAAAAATTCCTTTGTATTTTATAATTACAATTAATATAAATATGTAAATACATATGACAGAATCACAATATTAGGTGGTTCAATAATAAAAAGCAAAATTAATTATTTATTAATGAATTAACGTTTGAAAAAACTGTATTAACATCAAGTGTCATCCCCTACAAGTTAAAACGATAATAGCTGAATAAAAAGTATTTTATTAACGATTGAAAATTTGAACGAGATATATAAGTAAATATATATATATATATATATATATATATATATATATATATATATATATATATATATATATATATATATATATATATTAAAACAACATAGGTTATTCAAATACAGGAATATTTATTAATTTATATTCAAAGCTTTTCGTTGGTAAACAGTACCAACATCATTAGGAATGAAAATTACAATAATGTAAGCTATAGGCCTAAAACATATTGCATACAAAACCTGCCTTTACAACAACATTGCCTTTAAATTGCATACAAAACTAATAACAAAATAATAAACATAATAAATAACAATAATAAAATAATTAATATGCATGAAAAAGGCGGTGTTTATAAATCAGAATGCGAAAACTGTAATAAAGCTTATATAGGCCAAACCAAGAAAAAATTAAAAGAAAGATATAAAGAACATTTGAATGCCTATATTAATCCAGAAATATATAAATCAAATTTTGCAAATCATTGTATTAATAATAAGCACCAATTTCCAAATATTGAAAGTATGAAACTTATAAAAGAAATTAATAAGGGATTAAGAATGAATATATATGAAGCATTCGAAATATATAAACACAATAATAATAACAAATTAATAAAAGAACAAATACAAATACATTCTAAATTTGATACTATATTCAATGTCTATAATGTTACAGCAACAAAATAAATTTGGCAATTTATATAAAACTAGCAACAATTCTATTTCTAAATAAACATATGTTTTAGGCCTATAGCTTACATTATTGTAATTTTCATTCCTGATGATGTTGGTACTGTTTACCAACGAAAAGCTTTGGATATAAATTAATAAATATTCTTGTATTTGAATAACCTGTGTTGTTTTAAATTATTAAACAAGAAAAGGTATTTTATATTTATATATATATATATATATATATATATATATATATATATATACACACACACATATATATATATATACACACACACACACATATATAGGCCTATATATATATATATATATATATACACACACACACACACACACACACACACATATATATATATATACACACACACACACACACACATATATATATATATATATATATATATATGTGTGTGTGTGTGTGTGTGTGTATATATATATATATATATACACACACACATATATATATATATACACACACACACACACATATATATATATATATATATATATATATATATATATATATAAATATATATATACACACACACACATATATATATATATATATATATATATATATATATATATACACACACACACACACACACAGGCCTATATATATATATATATATATATATATATATATATATATATATATATATATATATGATGAATAGTTACTAATATATATATACATATAGGAAGAACGTGAGCTAATAGTAGTAGGAATTGAATGAATGAATGAAACGTGATTAAATATAAAATATTGCTTGTACTTGCATTTCGCGTAATACATGTAGGCCTATAAATAAAGTAACACTGAAAATATTATATATAGTATTTCCAGCGCAAGAAAATAATTCGTTAGCAAGTAATATAAACAAATATATTTTTATTGCCCCTTGGGTCAACAAAGAAAATGTATATTTTAGTTGGTTCTTATTAAATATTCACAATTAATATAAATATAGATACATGCGTAATTTATACGTAAAACACTGCTTAATGAAATCAGTATATTATAACTTATACCTACCCAAATGGGAAGGAGTAACTAAATTCCACACCCTGGGCCCCTTTTATAAAATTATTTCTCCATATAAACCTAAAATTAATTAATTAAATTTAATTAATGAATTAATATTTGAAAGAATTTTAATTACATCAAGTGTCATCCACTACAAGTTAAAAACATGAATTGAAGTTGAGTGGAAGAGTAAAACGTATTTTATTAACGATTAAAAATTTGAACAAGATTTATAAATATACATAGGGAGAATGTGAAGTTAAAAGGAATTGAAAAACGGGTAGAAATAAATGGCCTTTATAGCTGAGGCTTCTTGTATCTGCAGGTGACATATTAATCATTCTATGTTCTATAAAATTAAGCAAATACATTCTATAAAAGCTACATTTTTCCATATCCTAGCGCTGAAATTAGCTACATCCCTTCCCACAGGAAGAGTGGCTACTAACTTGGCACAGAAACGTTTGTCTAGGAACAATTTTCATTCTATTTCTTTACGAGATACGTTTACTTCCAATCAAGCTATTTAATTCCAACTCAGCATAAATCTAATGCAACAACTGCAAAAATATGTAAGTAATAAATAAGCTGGTTTGTGAGTTAAAGTTTTAGACAAATAAAAAACTCACAACACATTGTAGTACTTTATTGCCATACACGCTTCAAAGACTCAAGACATCATCATCAGTGACACTGCTACAAATTTACGACTGTAACTGAAGTTGTTTTCAGTTACAATTGTAAATTTGTAATAGTGTCACTGATGATGATGACACAAGTTATTGAAACGCGTATGAGAATAAAGAATATTGTTTAGCGAGTTCGTGTGCAGTTATTTATTTTTTTATAACTTCGAGAGTTTAATTGACTTTTACTTGTATAAATAAGAAAAAGTTTTAAAATAAAACAAAATAGGTTAATTAACAATTGAAGAAGAACGTAACGTTAAATTTAAATCCATATTCTCAAG
The DNA here is from genome assembly GCA_036971475.1 of Prosapia bicincta. NCBI lineage: Eukaryota > Metazoa > Arthropoda > Insecta > Hemiptera > Cercopidae > Prosapia > Prosapia bicincta. Next base: position 218,252 of record JBAIZL010000084.1, on the reverse strand, counting down.
ACGTTTTAACACTGCAACAAGACAGAATAAATACAACTCCTGCCGACCTGTTAATGTAACCTTGAAGGAGTTCGCGTGTATGGCAACTTGCCATGTTTACGACAAAAGGCGACGAGTTACTTACGACACGTCACTGTTACTAGTAAAAACACAGAAATCTGCCACGTAATAAGTATCAGTGATAATAAAAAAAAAAAAAATTTCACAATTTCTAATTGTATTTACAAATTCCAATATCTGGAAATAATTTCACTGAAAGCGCGATTGTAAAGAGGTTAAATGAAGCAATCACTTCTACTAACAAAAGTGAATATTTGCAAATATTGGATCTTATACTCCATTCAGACTCGGAAGCACCCCAGAGGATTAGGCAACTCTCAACGCACAATCTTTACAGCTGATCCGGTCCAGTGGCCAGCCTACACCGACGAATCACTTTGGTCTACTCATCAAAACTAAACATTTTTAAAACGTTTTAAAACATTTTTAAAAATGTGTTGACCTTTTTTTGATTCTAGATGTTATTTCTTGAAAACAGAGACCAACCCCTATGTAACTACATCACTCCTAAAGATAAGTCATTAAATATATTGATTTCAGATGTTTATTAAATATCAACTTAATCATGTACTGCACAGTTTCTTTTTCCAAGGTATAATATGTGAAAATTACCTAAATGTGTCAATTTAAAACGATTTAGTTCTGTAAACAAAACCCTCATGCGACTCATGAAAAAGTATTGGCGGCAGGTGGCAGCGCATGTGACTGTGTGTGCGCGTAGATGTGCCAGGGTCTCTTAATCTTCTGGGGCACTTCCGAATTATAGTGAATCACTATAATAGATCACTATAATGATCTAAAATTATTGAAAACTGTTAATTCAAAAGGTCTTTTGAATAGTTTTGAAAGTATGTACATTCACAAATATGACGAAAATAATTTATTAAATTGTGATAAAGGGCCTATCCCTAAATCTCAGTTATATTCATTAATTAGGAGATAGTTATAACTTTGTTAATAAATAATATTTTTGTTTTTTAGTAAAATTGAAATGGTTGTAACTGTAACTCTTCACCACGAGAGTTGGAAGACCGGACCAAGTTGTAGAGGGGGAATTTACTGCAACGTGATTGGTCGTACTAGTTTTTAAATTAAGGGGCGTGGCGAAGTAGTTACAGGTTTATGCCTATATATATTTGTTGTATTATGTTGTTTAAAGTTAGTTGTATTTTTTAAATACATCTGAAGATGATTGCTGGGCAATCGAAATGTACATAAGGTTTAAATAAATGTTATTTGTGGTTTGAGGTTTTATTTATTTAAAAATAAACATTACGCCACAGTTGCTTCATACAGTTACTATAATTCAACGTCAAACAGCGTAAAGTTTGCAAACAAGCAAGCGTGTTAAGAAAACGTAACATGATATTTTTGGAAACAACTTCAGCGATCTCATATTATTAACATAGCATTACAATGATTCGAAACATCTTTCTAGAATATTTGCCTTAAATCTAATATTGGAAAATATCCAAATAAATGCGTGAGAATATTGACCCATTTAAATATAAACACTGAAATGCTTAAACAATTATCACATAATTGAATTCACTATTAGAATATAGGCTACAATAGGGTTTCCTCTTCTGCCTTACCTAACGTAAGCATTGTTCTTTGTTGACGCGTTTCGGAACGTCTCCATTTTCAAAACCTGCACTACATTATAAACTAATCGCATGTTGTTCAATGTAAATATATTAGTAGTCGTAACTGTAAATTTGGGGATGATCAGATCTGGTTAAAATATTATAGGTTATGTTCAATGTTTTTAATTAAAGTTTTTTTCGTGAAAGCATCACTGAAGATCACTTAATGTCATTGAAACGCGTTTGAGATTAAAATTTTTATAATTGTGAGTTGTATTTCTTGAGTTTATTTACTTCACTACACTCTTTCACTAAAAAAAAAACATAGAGTATACATTTGTGATCGTGAAAGACTGTAGCTGAAACAAGAAAGAACAATGTTTTAATGTTAGGAAAGGCAGAAGAGGACAGATAAATGTGTACCAATATTCCTAACGGTAAGTGAAATTATTATTTTAAAAATGTTAATAATAGAAAGTTTAAAAAGAAGGAAATGATATTACTGGTCCCTTTATTATCATTATTTCACCTCCTTTTTGTCAACATCTTACGTATTTGTTACCACCAGGAATACGTCTTTAACCTTGATTATACGTATCTTATCACTATTCATAAACAGGCTTCACGGAAGTCCCTTGTCTTCAAGTCAAACTTGGAATTAATTGTAAAACCTAACTATAACCTTTTCATTAATTAATTTTTGTGTGACACTCCTATATTAATCACATCCTATATTCGTTGGCAATTATTTATCAACAAGTTTTCATGGACAAAAAGAAAGTCTAATTTTAAAAACACCTACTTAATAAAATCTTTTAAACTATTCAATTTCGTTCGAAACACCAGAATTTACATAATATGGGTAGTATTTACATAATGGTAATCATTCCTTTAATTTACACATTTAAAGCCGGTAATATAAACAAAAATTGTTAGAGTTAACTCCTACTTAGGCGAACAAAGAAAATTTTATTTTAGTTACTTTTTATTAAATAATTACAATTGTATAAATAAAGTAACATTATCTATGCGTTAAAACAGCTGTTCTACCCCATAACATATAACATACAATCAGCTGTTTTATGAAATCATATGTTATCACTTATTTTAAGGCAGGTGGGGTGAAATAACTATGCTGCATACCTTGCTTCTTTTAGGACAATTGTTTCTCCCATATAAAACTAAAATAATTTCATTAAATTTAATTCATAAGATACTATTTGAAAAAAAACTGTCATCCACTGCAAGTTAAAAAAAAAACTTATTTGCACTTAAATGCACGAATTAAAAGTATTTTATTAACGATAGAAAATTTGAACAATATATATATACAATGAGTGTGAAATAATAAGAGGAATGGAAAAAATTGCATTTAAATTCATCTTAATATTTTACAACTTAATTCTTTCAATCCTCTCCGGAATAAAAATAGGAAGATGAAATATATATGAATAAAAATAAAATATACAAATTAGCATTTTCGAAAACAATGCGCCATTCAACATTACAGTAGGCGACTATTTGTACACAGCCCTAATATGGTATAAATAACCCGCCTTCAATCCAGATTCTGGCACTCTGCCAACTCGCACAAGTCGACAAGTGTTTCTATTTTTATTCCAGCTCGTCGATTTCTTTGTTAATTAGAGGTCACAGACATCGTGCAATACGTTGTCCCTGCGACCCTCCTAAGCATACATAACACATATAAAAAGTTATATAATTTATGATGCAACTAAAGAGATTATTTAACAGTAATGCTTCATTTTTTTTATTTCTATTTTAACAGAAATTGTTAATTTTTTAATAGAATTTTTCTCTTTCTGAGGTAGAAAAAATTCTCATTTTGCGCCTACGCATCAGGATATAGGCACGCATGAAACGTGTCTCATACGGCTGGTGTTCACTCTTAGCTATAAAGTACATACCTCTTTTTAACGTAGTTTATCAAGTTAATGTGTTTATATTCAATATTAATTATCAATTAATAAAATATTTACATTAAAATAAACCTTACTTCAAATATTTCAAGCTGATGATGACGAACTTGGCGGAAAACGTCTTTATGCACATCATAGACACGTTTAGCACCAACTTCAATTGATTCTTTAATTTTTTTAAACAGTACATATTTTAATCTTTGTGTACAATTTTAACTTCATTTTGCATTCCAGTTTTATTTCTGTTGGTGAATCCCAGAACTGTCACTTTTTAATTCGTTTCCTTCTATTAGTCCACACTCTCCTCATAAATATCTTGTTCAAAATTTCAATCGTTAATCAAATACTTTTTATTCATCCAATCAAGTTAAAATACTTTTTTAAAGGTGTAGTGGATGACACTTGAGGTTAATAAATTTTTGTGAAGTATTAATTAAATTTAATTAATTAATTATAGTTTTATATTAGATTTCTCTAATTAGCGGATATCATATGATTTCATAAAACAGCTGATTTTATGTTATTCGTTATGTGATGGAACAGCTGTTTTAACGCATTGGTTATGATACTTTATTTATATTAGCTGTAATTATTTATTAAAAAGTAACTAAAATAATATTTTTATTTGTTGACCTAAGCTGGAATTGGCTTGAAAATGTTTTGTTTGTATAACTTGTTTTTAAGTTAATATTTATGATGAAAATAAACTGTGAATTAAATATATCTGTAAATATGTTTTATATTATAAACTTTTCACAAGACAGGCAGCAAATCTATAATTGAATCTGAAATGCATTAATTGGAGGTTTATTAATTGAATATTTCTGTGTTGTGGAGAAGAGACGTTTTATTAAAAAGTCATCACTTCAAGATTGTTCATTAGTAACATTTTTGGACACTTGCAATAAAAGAAATCCTGTTTCTGAAAGGGAACTGGATACATATTATATAGAGTAGTTAATCAATGCTTTTAATTTGTTGACACGGATTGGGAGGGGAGGGGTGAGAGGGAAAACTGAAAGGGGAATTGGAAAGGGAGGGGGGAGATATCTGCTCAAACAGCAATCGGCTTGAAATACCATTTATGTCATTTGGTGTTTAAAGCTAGGCGCTTCACCGCAAGACAGATCAGGTATTGAATTTACACAATCGATACTGAAACCAGGCCGCCACCGTAGAATAGGCGAGGAGCTTTATTTAAACCTGCTGAACAAACGGTAGTAAGAAATTTCACATTATATCGGAATTGTTAATAAATAGAAATAGATCGAGTTGAGAATTCAAATTTATTTTAAAAAAAACAATTAAAACTATAAATCTTTTTCAAAATTTCAATCGTTATTAAAATACTTTGTATTCATCCTCTGTGGTTCAAATATATTTTTTTAAAACTTGTAGTGGATAACACTTGATGTTAATACAGTTTTTCAAATATTATTATTATACCTTATTATATTTTTAATTAATTAATTTTAGTTTTATTGTGGGTGAAAAACTCTTTACAAAAGGGGTAAGGTATGCAATATAGTTATTTCGTCCCATTTGGCTTAAACTAAGTGATAACATATGATTTCATAAAACATCTGGTTTTACGTTATAAATTATGTGGTAGAACCTGTTTAACGCATATGTTATGTTACTTTATTTATATTAATTGTAAATTTTTGATGAAACGTGACAAATAAAATTTGTATTTGTTGACCTAAGTAAGAATTGAATTCCACATTTACAAAAGCTGTATAAAATGTTTATTATTTTTAAAATTCCTCAACTGCATCTGTAAAGTTTCAGTAGGTTTACTCGCCAAAGGAACTACATCATTCGACAGTATTATTTGTTGCTTAAATTTATATAGTGTTTTATTACTTTTAATGAGGTTTTTTCAAAGACCTCACCTTCGTAAAAAGCTTAATTTTATATTTCTTAATAGTTGTTTGTTTAATGGTTCAAGATACTTTTAATTATTAACCCTTATAAAGGATAGAACAAAAGAGTGCATAATATAGCCTATTAGAATAAGACATAGGATCTTTAGAATGGGATGAAGAAATGTTAGGCTCCTAACAGATAACGAGTCGGCCTACTGTTAAGGGACGGCGTAGATTCGCTTCCCGAAGTAAAACATCTCTCTATCAATGTCGATGGCAGGTCTACCAGACGTTATTCCCTTAGTTAGTAACTCAAAAAATCCCTGCTTTATTAATAGTACAACACTAATAATATATTTATGCTTATTTAAACTTAAACTAAACTAATATCATAGCAATACTTGCTAAACTTTATTGGCTACATTGTACTATCAACCAAACCTAAGGAGATTTCTTTTAAGTATTGGAAATAATAAATTTTAATTTCTTATATAAATTACAAATCATTTTAAATTATACAATAAACGAAAACCTATAAAAGAAAGTTTAAAATGCAGCTGTAAAAATAGTCAAAAAATGTCTCTCTGCACAGGACGTCAGGTTTAGCCAGATCGGTGAAATGGAGGGGAAGGCGAGTAAGAAATGATATCGCGGAAGGGGAAGCTGTGCGTCGTTGTATACTACTTGCTGCACTGTACAAGCGTTAACAATAAACTGTCTCTATATGTATCCTAACTACACGCACCAAATCGAGAGCTTCTGCTCATGTCAGGATAAACCTGACGACATGTACAACACTCACAACTACTACCTGCGCTGAAAACATTAGGTTTTAATCTGGCATGATTTGATTAGAGAACATTTTCCCACATTAACGAGCGTAAAATAATGTCGATTTGAAAAGAATTACTCCGCTCAATATTTTTATAATTTATCCTCTTTCTCCATTACTGTTAAGTGGCCTAGCTTTCAAGGTCTAACGGGGTGGGTGATGACTAGGACCAAGTCCCTAGTCTTGGGGTACGGACCTTAGGTCAGATTGCACTACCTGGACCGAACTAACCAGACGGGATATTGAGGTACTGAAACCTGGCCGGTTCTACCGGTCAGTTCTGGGAGAGCGGTCGAACTGCTGTCATTGGTGGAGTTCGTCTCGTCACAGCGGCGGGCCGGTGACTAGTCAAGGCGTTATAGTAACCCAAGGGTCGTGGCACCAAGCCCCCGCCTCGGACCTGACGCTAGTCACCCGGACAGGAGTCACGAGTTTGAGGTTGGATTCGTTGGGGGCAGATTTTTTATCAACTAGACTGTAGAAGCCCTACATGATCTAAACAAGTGGAGGTTGAGACGTCAGTCAGATACTCCTCGCTAGCATTCTTCTAATTTCCCTTTTCAAACCTCTGTTATTTTTCTGTCCTTACTCGACTCTACTAGTTCTGCAAAGTGGACTAATGTTAGAAGTAAAAGATTGAAGAAGCAGTGAAAGTGACGATGGTGCATTAGGCTGCCTAATAAAATTCAATTACATTCCCACAACAGATCTCTTACTACCTCTCCGTTCATTATTTCTCATTTCCTTGGGTTTTAAAAAGTAATATTTCTATATTATTTCATAATAAAACCAACGCACTTACAAAAATGCATTTATCACATCATATACGCCAGTTACAGTCATCATCAACATTGGTTAGACTAAACACAATAGGTTCTAATGTACAAACGTATCGTAGCCACTGATAACGATGACACTCGTTGAAATGTATTCAATGTAATACACATTTATTTATCATGAGTGTGGGTTTTATTACTAAACCATTACCTTCACTCACAAACGAAGCTCGTCTTAATTAATATGTTTTTGGTTTATAATGTAACGGGCAAAGTCTCCTCGTGATTTATGGCACGCAGCTTGACAGGCTTACAAGTCCTTTTTAGAGCGGAGGCAAGAATCGCCTCTTTTGTAAAAACTAGAACTTTCTAGAAGTGAAACTGCCAGAAATTACGAGAAATGGCAAGGTATTATATAATGATTTTGTTATGCGTAAAGTGAGATAGTGTGTAAGTATGAGTAAAAGCTACACACTAAACCTTACTTTTTAATGGATCCACAGTTATCTTTGCCTTTGTCATGGTCCCACAGTTATCCTTGCTTTTGTCATGGTCCCACAGTTATTCTTACTTTTGTCATGGTCTCATGCTTATTGACGCACAGTCAAAGGCCAAGGTCAAAGACCTGACCGAATAGATCGTACAGACCTATGAAGATCAAATTACTGTCCAAGTAAAGAAACTGGGGGAGGAGTGTATGGTGCAGAGTCAAAGGCCAAGGGCAGAGATCTGACCGGATAGATCGTACAGTTCTATGAAGACCAAATTACTGTCCAAGTAAAGAAACTGGGATAGGAGTGTATGGTGCAGAGTCAAAGTTCTAGGACAGAGACCTGACCGAATAGATCGTACAGGCCTATGAAGACCAAATTGCTGTCCAAGTAAAGAAACTGGGGGAAGAGTGTTGTATGGTGCAGAGTCAAAGTTCAAGAACAGAGACCTGACCGAATAGATCGTACAGTTCTATGAAGACCAAATTACTGTCCAAGTAAAGAAACTGGGGGAGGGGTGTATGGTGCAGAGTCAAAGGCCAAGGGCAGAGACCTGACCGAATAGATCGTACAGTTCTATGAAGACTAAATTACTGTCCAAGTAAAGAAACTGGGGGAGGGGTGTATGGTGCAGAGTCAAAGGCCAAGGGAAGAGACCTGACCGAATAGATCGTACAGTTCTAAGAAGACCAAATTACTGACCAAGTAAAGAAACTGGGGGAGGAGTGTATGGTGCAGAATTAAAGGTCATGGACAGAGACCTGACCGAATAGATCGTACAGGCCTATGAAGACCAAATTACTGTCCAAGAGAAGGAATTTAATGGCAGGCCTATATGGCGCAGGGTCAAATTGGGGAATAAGAGGGGCAGCGGTTGAAAAAACGACAATATTCATTAGATATTAGTATATTTACTGTATATCTAAATTTATTTGGATTTTGTAGACGTATTTTCAAATACATTATAATTTTAAAATACACTTGAATAAAAGATCAGAATTTCTGCAAGTTACAGCGTCAACCTTAATGTTGACGTTGAACTCCATTACAATTTGTTCCGTACAACTCGTTGAAGTCAGTGGCACAACTTTTACAAAAGTAAATAATTACCCCGCTACTTTAGTAACCCGATAACTCGTTACTTCTGCTCGATATTATACATTCCGGATTACTTAGTTCCTTCTAAAAGCCTCATATTCAAACACCAACTCTTCTATTTCGTAAGAGGAAAACTTTTTCATTAAGCTTTGATTAACTATAGAGAGTGTGATTGGTCGACTGTATTGGTTATGCGGGAACTATATCGTAGATTGGTCTACTAGTAGAGTTGTTGATTGGTGGAAGGGTGCTGAAGCAATCAACACTAGTGAGAATAAAACACACAACTAAGCAAAACTAGACGACACTGACATACAACAGTAACTTGCATAGCGACACATTTAACTGTTCGAAAAAACTTGCAAAAATTACAAGCCACTTAAATAGGCTAATAAGAAAGCCCGTTACTGTTATAAAAGCACTTATCGATAGATAAATGGTCAGTAAGAAAATTAAAAACCCTTTTCATTACTTTTTAAGCCCCAATTATAGGTTTCACCCCTTCTAAACCTAAAATACATTGTTAACGTGAAAGTTTTAGCCTGGTGAGAAATTTTTTAATTCTTCATTTACCTTCGACTTAAAAACAGATCGAGGGTTTAAACAGAGACAAATTTATTATGCAGACAATTCAAAATATTTGATCCGTAGCTGCCATTTTACTAAATGCAGTTCTCGTATTTATTGCAATATCTGTTTATTGTAATCATTGGGTTGGTAAATAGCCCACGTCTACCTTTAAGAGCATTTTATCTCTACTACTATAAACTAATAACAATGTGACGCGTATAGTATACACAGGTATGTTTTCATGTTAGCTAGTACCGTAAAACTGCACATTTCACTTGCCTCGACTGAACGTTGGAACTAGTATATCGTATATTCTAAATACGTTAAACGTATTTACGTTTAACGTCTAAAACGTTAAAAATAAATATTCAAGTGACGTGTAATAATACAAAATAACGACTTTCATGTTTGTAAATTCTTATACAGTTCTGAGGTAATATTTCTACAATCTGTAATATAATTTCTGACGAGTGATCACTACATTAATACGCTGCACATAACAAACGTCAACAATATAATAATTATAATTCTTTTAATGTAAAAACTATCACTTCAGAGTTTTTCTGCGTTTAATGTCTGCGTAGTCTCTACTGAAACTGATAAAGCATTTGTTTATAAAGCCAATACACTTAGGCTTGTAACGGTCCAAGGTCGTCTACGAGACGCCGGGTATATGTTTATATGGAAGTTTAGATATTTCACCTTCCCACACGTACAAATAAGAGAAAGTCGCTATCCTAAGTGCTAAATTTTAAATCTTAAAATGGAAACTTTTTTGTTTAATCATTATTACATCTATATATGATTAATAACCTTTTGTAATAAGCATAAACTAATTATTAAATATTTCTATAAACCCTATAACCAAAAACATTTTTATTTAATCTGAAGTCCGTTTCGGTTACCAAGTAACCATCCTCAGAGAATGTACCTCAACCGAAATGTACATCAAGTTTAAAAAATACATATTTGTAGCTAGAAGTTTGTTAGTATTATTTAACCACAGTTTATTATACATAACTAGATAAAGAAACGAAGTCAAGAAAAAGGAGAAATACAACATAGAAGAGCAGTAAAAGGACTGAACGGAATATGGTGGAACGGAGAAATAACAATGGGACGGAAAAACGAATATATAACAATATAGCAAAGAGTATCTTGACGTACGGAGCAGAAACGTGGGTAATGTCTCTCAAGCTAGCAAGAGCAAAGTCAACGCAGAAGAAATGGACGCTCTTAGAAGATCTACTCGAGGATATAGAGCAAATGAAACCATGTTAGAGAAGGAGACAGTCGTATAGGAGTTTCATAGGAGACAGATAATATGGTTCGGAGACGTAAAGAAGATGTCGGAGGTAAGATTACCGAGAGTTGCTTCGGAATGGACGCCATCGGAGAGAAGAAGGAGACAGTCGTATAGGAGTTTCATAGGAGACAGATAATATGGTTCGGAGACGTAAAGAAGATGTCGGAGGGAAGATTACCGAGAGTTGCTTCGGAATGGACGCCATCGGAGAGAAGAAGGAGACAGTCGTATAGGAGTTTCATAGGAGACAGATAATATGGTTCGGAGACGTAAAGAAGATGTCGGAGGTAAGATTACCGAGAGTTGCTTCGGAATGGACGCCATCGGAGAGAAGAAGGAGACAGTCGTATAGGAGTTTCATAGGAGACAGATAATATGGTTCGGAGACGTAAAGAAGATGTCGGAGGTAAGGTTACCGAGAGTTGCTTCGGAATGGACGCCATCGGAGAGAAGAAGGAGTGAAAGTCCCAGACTAACATGGAGAGAAAACGACATAATGATAAGAAACATGGTAAAGATGGAGAAAGAAGAAAACATAGTAAAGAAACCATATGCAACTTGAAGGCAAAGTTATTAAAAATCGGACAACGACGGCAGACGCTATGAAACCGTCATTATATACATATATACACTAAATAATTAGGAATAAACTAAGTATAATTTTTAAATTTTAATTCAATTTCTTGTATTAAATATTTAGTTTAAAAAATCAGTTTAAAGGATATAATTTTCTATTGGGAAACAACGTTTGGAATATCTAGGGTTAAAGTAAAATACACAGCGAAAAGGTAAAGCTACATCCACGATAACAAATACGTTTAAAATCACGAAGGCAAACGTTTTAACGAAAGGATCGCAGAGAAAGGAAGGAGGGGGCAGAGAAAGCTGGAGCCTTACGGGACTTCATAACGGACTTTGGAATCGGGCTCAGTCGCCGACCTCGTCCGACGTTCCGGTCTTGTAGTTGTACGGCAATAGCGAGTTTACACCGAACGAGAACTATTCCATATAAAATTCACTATACTTAGGACAATAACGAGTAATACACACAAAAATTTTGTAATCAAATACAATTTTGTATTACTTACAAGTCTGTTGCTTCACATAAAGTGTATTATAATGGCTCAAACCAAAGATAGAAGCGCACAGATAAAACCAATGTGTAGAGTGACTTACTTGACATTATCGATTATTGGGTGTGAAATTTAAAACTACAAGTGTCGATATACGTTTCAAATCCAATATCACAGATGTAACAGTAAAACTGAGCGTACAAATCTATTTCTTCTTGCGTAAATATAGGACGCATTTGTATAAATAAATGAAACTCTAAACAACAAATAACTTTCTTCTTTCATTTAAAACCTTATGTACATTTCGATTGTATAGCAATCATCCTCAGAGGTAATTTACAATAAAAATACCTTTAAAAAAATATATATAAATAAATAAAAAGGAAAAAAGTTATTTGTGGTTTACAGGTTTCATTTATTTATGTTAAACATTACGCAACAGTTGTTTTATACAGTAACGCAAGAGGCAAAAACACATTTTTATAGCACTAAAAAAGAAGAAAATGTTTTCAAAGATTCTCACCAATGAAAATGTTCAAGATAACATATAAGCAATATTTAAAAAAAAGTCTATTTAAATAAATTCACAAAGAAAAACTTTATTTTAGTTACTTCTTATTAAATAATTACAATTATTATAAATAAAATACCATAACTAACCTAAGCTTAGAAACATAACCTATAATATAAAATCAGCTGTCTTATGAAATCACATATTATCACTTATTTCAGGCCAAATGCACAAAATAACTATATTGCATACACCTCGCTTCTTTCGTGAAAAGTTTTTAGTAGATGAATAAGTATTTTATTAACGAATAAAAATGCGTACAAGATATATGTATATATATATATATATATATATATATATATATATATATATATATATATAAAGAGTGTGAACTAATAAAAAGGAATTGAAAAATACTCTGGCGTCGAACAACTGTTGACAGATAACTGAAATCTACTGACCATTTATCGATCGAGTGCTTCACATAATGTCACTTGTAAAGGCGGCTCTACACTCGTGTATTACAGAAAAGAGAACAGATTTATCGCACGGAATGTATCTGTGCACATTGTTATGGCGATCGTTTGTGTTGTGTATCTGATTTTTCCAAGAGAAATCAATTTCGCCACAAAACCTGCCGTTCCGTCTCACTTGTGCGTTCCGGCACAACTCGGGCCAGTTTGTACGACTGTTGCGTAACCTACGGAGCAATACAAAGGTTTTGGCAACTGACAAAATTGTTTTGGCATAAGGGACAAACGTAACGCCGCCAATCACTTCGGACTCATCTGTTTTGCACATTTTTCAAACGTTGTATCACCATTTAAAACATTGTTTTTTTTTTAATTTTCTCAGAAGTTCGAATTGTTTACAGTGGACCTGTATTGTTTACATTTGTATTGTTTAAATGATACGCAATAGTGTGGTTCCACCAGGCTCCCTCGAATTGTTTACAGTGGATCTGTATTGTTTAAATGATACGCGATAGTGTGGTTCCACCAGGATCCCTCGATTTGTTTACAGTTGACCTGTATTGTTTACATTTGTATTGTTTAAATGATACGCGATAGTGTGGTTCCACCAGGCTCCCTCGAATTGTTTACAGTTGACCTGTATTGTTTACATTTGTATTGTTTAAATTATACGCAATAGTGTGGTTCCACCAGGCTCCCTCGAACTGTTTACAGTTGACCTGTATTGTTTACATTTGTATTGTTTAAATGATACGCGATAGTGTGGTTCCACCAGGCTCCCTCGAATTGTTTACAGTGGATCTGTATTGTTTAAATGATACGCGATAGTGTGGTTCCACCAGGCTCCCTCGATTTGTTTACAGTTGACCTGTATTGTTTACATTTGTATTGTTTAAATGATACGCGATAGTGTGGTTCCACCAGGCTCCCTCGAACTGTTTACAGTTGACCTGTATTGTTTACATTTGTATTGTTTAAATGATACGCGATAGTGTGGTTCCACCAGGCTCCCTCGAATTGTTTACAGTGGATCTGTATTGTTTAAATGATACGCGATAGTGTGGTTCCACCAGGCTCCCTCGATTTGTTTACAGTTGACCTGTATTGTTTACATTTGTATTGTTTAAATGATACGCGATAGTGTGGTTCCATCAGGTTCCCTCGAATTGTTTACAGTTGACCTGTATTGTTTACATTTGTATTGTTTAAATGATACGCGATAGTGTGGTTCCACCAGGCTCCCCCGAATTGTTTACAGTGGATCTGTATTGTTTAAATGATACGCGATAGTGTGGTTCCACCAGGCTCCCTCGATTTGTTTACAGTTGACCTGTATTGTTTACATTTGTATTGTTTAAATGATACGCGATAGTGTGGTTCCACCAGGCTCCCTCGAACTGTTTACAGTTGACCTGTATTGTTTACATTTGTATTGTTTAAATGATACGCGATAGTGTGGTTCCACCAGGCTCCCTCGAATTGTTTACAGTGGATCTGTATTGTTTAAATGATACGCGATAGTGTGGTTCCACCAGGCTCCCTCGATTTGTTTACAGTTGACCTGTATTGTTTACATTTGTATTGTTTAAATGATACGCGATAGTGTGGTTCCACCAGGTTCCCTCGAATTGTTTACAGTTGACCTGTATTGTTTACATTTGTATTGTTTAAATGATACGCGATAGTGTGGTTCCACCAGGCTCCCTCGAATTGTTTACAGTGGATCTGTATTGTTTAAATGATACGCGATAGTGTGGTTCCACCAGGCTCCCTCGATTTGTTTACAGTTGACCTGTATTGTTTACATTTGCATTGTTTAAATGATACGCGATAGTGTGGTTCCACCAGGCTCCCTCGAATTGTTTACAGTTGACCTGTATTGTTTACATTTGTATTGTTTAAATGATACGCAATAGTGTGGTTCCACCAGGCTCCCTCGATTTGTTTACAGTTGACCTGTATTGTTTACATTTGTATTGTTTAAATGATACGCGATAGTGTGGTTCCACCAGGCTCCCTCGAATTGTTTACAGTTGACCTGTATTGTTTACATTTGTATTGTTTAAATGATACGCGATAGTGTGGTTCCACCAGGCTCCCTCGAATTGTTTACAGTGGATCTGTATTGTTTAAATGATACGCGATAGTGTGGTTCCAACAGGCTCCCTCGATTTGTTTACAGTTGACCTGTATTGTTTACATTTGTATTGTTTAAATGATACGCGATAGTGTGGTTCCACCAGGCTCCCTCGAATTGTTTACAGTTGACCTGTATTGTTTACATTTGTATTGTTTAAATTATACGCAATAGTGTGGTTCCACCAGGCTCCCTCGAACTGTTTACAGTTGACCTGTATTGTTTACATTTGTATTGTTTAAATGATACGCGATAGTGTGGTTCCACCAGGCTTCCTCGAATTGTTTACAGTGGATCTGTATTGTTTAAATGATACGCGATAGTGTGGTTCCACCAGGCTCCCTCGATTTGTTTACAGTTGACCTGTATTGTTTACATTTGTATTGTTTAAATGATACGCGATAGTGTGGTTCCACCAGGCTCCCTCGAACTGTTTACAGTTGACCTGTATTGTTTACATTTGTATTGTTTAAATGATACGCGATAGTGTGGTTCCACCAGGCTCCCTCGAATTGTTTACAGTGGATCTGTATTGTTTAAATGATACGCGATAGTGTGGTTCCACCAGGCTCCCTCGATTTGTTTACAGTTGACCTGTATTGTTTACATTTGTATTGTTTAAATGATACGCGATAGTGTGGTTCCATCAGGTTCCCTCGAATTGTTTACAGTTGACCTGTATTGTTTACATTTGTATTGTTTAAATGATACGCGATAGTGTGGTTCCACCAGGCTCCCCCGAATTGTTTACAGTGGATCTGTATTGTTTAAATGATACGCGATAGTGTGGTTCCACCAGGCTCCCTCGATTTGTTTACAGTTGACCTGTATTGTTTACATTTGTATTGTTTAAATGATACGCGATAGTGTGGTTCCACCAGGCTCCCTCGAACTGTTTACAGTTGACCTGTATTGTTTACATTTGTATTGTTTAAATGATACGCGATAGTGTGGTTCCACCAGGCTCCCTCGAATTGTTTACAGTGGATCTGTATTGTTTAAATGATACGCGATAGTGTGGTTCCACCAGGCTCCCTCGATTTGTTTACAGTTGACCTGTATTGTTTACATTTGTATTGTTTAAATGATACGCGATAGTGTGGTTCCACCAGGTTCCCTCGAATTGTTTACAGTTGACCTGTATTGTTTACATTTGTATTGTTTAAATGATACGCGATAGTGTGGTTCCACCAGGCTCCCTCGAATTGTTTACAGTGGATCTGTATTGTTTAAATGATACGCGATAGTGTGGTTCCACCAGGCTCCCTCGATTTGTTTACAGTTGACCTGTATTGTTTACATTTGCATTGTTTAAATGATACGCGATAGTGTGGTTCCACCAGGCTCCCTCGAATTGTTTACAGTTGACCTGTATTGTTTACATTTGTATTGTTTAAATGATACGCAATAGTGTGGTTCCACCAGGCTCCCTCGATTTGTTTACAGTTGACCTGTATTGTTTACATTTGTATTGTTTAAATGATACGCGATAGTGTGGTTCCACCAGGCTCCCTCGAATTGTTTACAGTTGACCTGTATTGTTTACATTTGTATTGTTTAAATGATACGCGATAGTGTGGTTCCACCAGGCTCCCTCGAATTGTTTACAGTGGATCTGTATTGTTTAAATGATACGCGATAGTGTGGTTCCACCAGGCTCCCTCGAATTGTTTACAGTTGACCTGTATTGTTTACATTTGTATTGTTTAAATGATACGCGATAGTGTGGTTCCACCAGGCTCCCTCGAATTGTTTACAGTGGATCTGTATTGTTTAAATGATACGCGATAGTGTGGTTCCACCAGGCTCCCTCGAATTGTTTACAGTTGACCTGTATTGTTTACATTTGTATTATTTAAATGATACGAGCTACAGAACTTCAGGAATATTGAGTAGGGAACTACCAAACGTGAGAAATATTAAGTGAGGAACTAATAAACGTCAGGAATATTGAGTGACGAGCTACAGAACCTCAGGAATATTGAGTGACGAACTATAAAACTTCAGGAATATAGAAAGACGAACTACAAAATGTCAAAAATATTGAATAACGAACTATTAAACGTCAGGAATTTTAAGTGCCGAACTATAGAATTTCAGGAATATTGAGTGACGAACTATGGGACTTCAGGAATATGGAGGGACTAACGACAGAATTTCAGGAATATTGAGTGATGAACTACATAGATATTGAGTGACAAAATGCAAAACGAAATGAATATCGAGTGACGAACTATTTAAATTTAGGCATATTGAGTGGGGAACTACAAAACGTCAGAAATATTGAGTGACAAACTATAAAACTTCAGGAACATTGAGTGACGAACTATAGAACTTCAGGAATATTGTGACGAAATACAAAACGTCAGGAATATTGAATAGATAACTATTAAATCTCAGTAATATTGAGTGAAGAACTATAGAACTTCAGGAATATAGAAAGACGAACTATGGAACTTCAGGAATATAGAAAGACGAACTATGGAACTTCAGGAATATAGAAAGACGAAATACAAAATGTCAAAAATATTGAATAACGAACTATTAAACGTCAGGAATTTTAAGTGCCGAACTATAGAATTTCAGGAATATTGAGTGACGAACTATGGGACTTCAGGAATATGGAGGGACTAACGACAGAATTTCAGGAATATTGAGTGATGAACTACATAGATATTGAGTGACAAAATGCAAAACGAAATGAATATCGAGTGACGAACTATTTAAATTTAGGCATATTAAGTGGGGAACTACAAAACGTCAGAAATATTGAGTGACGAACTATAGAACTTCAGGAACATTGAGTGACGAACTATAGAACTTCAGGAATATTGTGACGAAATACAAAACGTCAGGAATATTGAGTGACGAACTATGGAGCTTCAGATATATTGAGTGACGAACTATAGAAGTTTAGGAATATTGAATGACGAACTATGGAACTTCAGGAATATTGAGTGACGAACTATGGAGCTTCAGGAATATTGAGTGACTATCTATGGAGTTTCAGGAATAATGAGTGACAAACGACAGAACTTCAGGAATATTGAGTAGGGAACTACACTCAATGTAAAAAAGTATCATTATTGTTAACTTGTAAATAAATACAGAATCGTAACTTTCTTTAAACGCTTTCATATGTTTCTAACTCAAAAATCGAACTCTCGTAACTGTAACAATGTTACGAAAAGTAAAGTACAAATTTCTGCGAACATATTGAAAGGCGTGTAGAAACGTCACCTTCACTTCGGCAGATTTGTTCGGTCTGAAATGATAATGGCACTATTGTGAAACAAGTTTAAATTACACCTCAAATATTATGCAAGCACTGGATAACACAACACAATGAGTTCAAACATCTGGGGGGGGGGCTTTGTTTGGCAAGAAGCCAAGAACCATTGACCTTCATATCTATATCTAGATGCCTTCTTTTCAGAAGCGTAAATGACGAGACTCCGAATTTGTAAAGATAAAATAAAGTCATGTACGGCGTATCTCACGTCTATGCCATTGTTATTGTCGTAACACTAGTAAAATATAACAATGCAATCCATTTTAATAGTAAATACTTACTCGTATTGTTTCTATGGGTGTAGAATTCATTCGACCCAAGTAGGGAGGTTGAAACGAACTGGTCCGATGATTCGTGTAGGGGTCAGCTCGAACTGGTCCGACGGGAACACCCATGAACAACTATAGGCACTGAATGTAGGGGTGGGGTTGCTGACGGGTACTTAGGTAACCCTTCCAGGATTTCCTACCTCTACCTGCTACATTAACCATTCCCGCCACTTCTACCATGACCCTTTCTTAAGCAACCAAAATATCATTGGAATATTTTGACCATCGCAGGTCGGTACCACCCGTTTTTATATCAGTCTCTGTTACGTATAAGACGTGATGATGCTTTTAACAAAATCCCTTCCTTCGATCTACTGCCTCACCCATTTCCTTCTATCCCAGATATGAAATTGGCTCTTCCCCTACAACCTCACAAATAAGACGTGATGGTGCTCCCAACAAATCCCTTCCTTCGATCTACTGCCTCACCCATTTCCTTCTTTCCCAGATATGAATTTGGCTCTTCCCCCACAACCTCACAAATAAGACGTGATGGTGCTCCCAACAAATCCCTTCCTTCGATCTACTGCCTCACCCATTTCCTTCTATCCCAGATATGAATTTGGCTCTTCCCCTACAACCTCACAAATAAAGCGTGATGGTGCTCCCAACAAATCCCTTCCTTCGATCTACTGCCTCACCCATTTCCTTCTTTCCCAGATATGAAATTGGCTCTTCCCCTACAGGCTCACAAATAAGACGTGATGATGCTCCCAACAAATCCCTTCCTTCGATCTACTGCCTCACCCATTTCCTTCTTTCCCAGATATGAAATTGGCTCTTCCCCTACAACCTCACAAATAAGACGTGATGGTGCTCCCAACAAATCCCTTCCTTCGATCTACTGCCTCACCCATTTCCTTCTTTCCCAGATATGAAATTGGCTCTTCCCCTACAACCTCACAAATAAGACGTGATGGTGCTCCCAACAAATCCCTTCCTTCGATCTACTGCCTCACCCATTTCCTTCTTTCCCAGATATGAAATTGGCTCTTCCCCTACAACCTCACAAATAAAGCGTGATGGTGCTCCCAACAAATCCCTTCCTTCGATCTACTGCCTCACCCATTTCCTTCTTTCCCAGATATGAAATTGGCTCTTCCCCTACAGGCTCACAAATAAGACGTGATGATGCTCCCAACAAATCCCTTCCTTCGATCTACTGCCTCACCCATTTCCTTCTTTCCCAGATATGAAATTGGCTCTTCCCCTACAACCTCACAAATAAGACGTGATGGTGCTCCCAACAAATCCCTTCCTTCGATCTACTGCCTCACCCATTTCCTTCTTTCCCAGATATGAAATTGGCTCTTCCCCTACAACCTCACAAATAAGACGTGATGGTGCTCCCAACAAATCCCTTCCTTCGATCTACTGCCTCACCCATTTCCTTCTTTCCCAGATATGAAATTGGCTCTTCCCCTACAGGCTCACAAATAAGACGTGATGGTGCTCCCAACAAATCCCTTCCTTCGATCTACTGCCTCACCCATTTCCTTCTTTCCCAGATATGAAATTGGCTCTTCCCCTACAGGCTCACAAATAAGACGTGATGGTGCTCCCAACAAATCCCTTCCTTCGATCTACTGCCTCACCCATTTCCTTCTTTCCCAGATATGAAATTGGCTCTTCCCCTACAACCTCACAAATAAGACGTGATGGTGCTCCCAACAAATCCCTTCTTTCGGTCCACTGCCTCACCCATTTCCTTCTTTCCCAGATATGAAATTGGCTCTTCCCCTACAACCTCACAAATAAGACGTGATGGTGCTCCCAACAAATCCCTTCTTTCGGTCCACTGCCTCACCCATTTCCTACTTTTTCTTAACAATTCTAATCATGCTTCGTGCTCTGCCATTCTGATTATACGTAACAAAATATCACGTTTATGCCAACAGACGACGTTATCAAGTACGCACGCGCTGCTGATAGCAACAGGTCCGCCTGACAGGACTTCTAGCAGCGGAAACAAGTTGCTACAAACACAACAAGCCTCGTATGACAAGGGTTTAAGGTGTTAGGTAGACCGTCACTGGTCAGAGGACCAAATCATTTATATTATTATTCAATATTTAATCAACGCATGAAACGTGATTTTCACCGATCGTATTAAATAATACAACACACGGAGAGATTTATTTTGAAGGTAAGATTTTATCAAGGACGAGAAAATAATATGTAAATAAGTTAACTATTATGGATTATTATCCAGAAGAAAAAAACTTTACGATAAATTATAAGGCAAATACAACAAATTATAACTTTTTTCTCTTTTTCCCTGGCGAAAAACCAATGTTGGTTATCATCGCCAATAAAATAACTACTTTAAAACTAAACTTGAATTACCAAAAGTAATACAATTATAAACAATATAATATATTTGAAACAAACAACAACATGATCTACACATAATAATAATAATAACATAACATTATACATCCGAGTATTTTTTTTGCCTTTCCCAACATTACAAATTTTCCTTTGTTGACGCGTTTCGGAATGACTCCAATTTCAAAACTCAAGTACATAGTAATATTTAATACTGATAGAACACTATTAAAGTTTTGAAAATAGGGTCATGGCGAAACGCGTCAACCAAGGAAAATTGTTATGTTAGGAAAGACAAAAAAATGTACTCCAATATATAAAAATATTCTTAACAAACGTGAAAATGAAAATATTAAGGATTTCAACATATAACACTGCTAAATATAAATCACATATAATAACTATAAACAAATATATTATTATAACATATAATAATAATTATTATATAACAACTATTTGTTATAAAGAACAATTACCATCAAACAAATTTCTACTGCGTGCGAATATCACGTGACAAATTGATTTCACTAGTCACCGATTAGCGTTGATTAGAGATAAACTCGCGCACTTTGGTTTGCGAAACGCCAAACAAAGATAACCTAAAAACGGCATCCGCTCATGTTTTAAACTACGGCACGGCAAGGCTTAAAGAAAACACCTGCGTCTGTTTTATATTTAAAAATCCATCAGGTTTTATTTACGAGCGGACATTATAAAATAGCATTCCTTGCCAACGAGGTTTACACAGTCAACGGCCTTGAAGGCAGCTTATTCACAGAGAGATATTAACTTTATGTGACAACATCTAAATGTGGAAGGAGCTCGCGCCTGGTTGCTATGGCAACAGCGCTGGCGTTATACACGATCGGTACACAATCACTGTTTACTTGTAACTTACTTTGATTACCCGTGTTTATTTGATTCTCTGCTATAATTACTATGTAAAATCAATATACTAGACTTTAAGATCAATAGCTTGTTAGAACTTGAAGGCTTTTAGCTGATCAAATATAATCTGGTTTATTACCTACTTTTAAAACTATCGATTGAAATTATTCTATAACTATAAGCTTCTACAAGTGTCTTTCATGAAAAGTCTTATTTTCAATTCCTTCTATTAGTTCATACTCTCCTTATAATATATATATATATATATATATATATATATATATATATATATATATATATATATATATATATATATATATAATATGTTTTCTTGTTTAGTAATTTAAAACAACATAGGTTTTTCAAATACAAGAATATTTATTAATTTATATCCAAAGCTTTTCGTTGGTAAACAGTACCAACATCATCAGGAATGAAAAATACAATAATGCCTTTTGTTTTTTTCTTGTATTTTATTTTCTTCATTCATAGGTATTTTATGCATTATATATATATATATCGAAATACGTAAATATATATATGTAACAACACGCATAGGTTATGTTACTTTATTTATATTAAATGTAATGATATAATAAAATGTAACTAAAAATAAAATTTTCTATGTTGGCCTAACAAAAAGATTGACTTTTATTACTTGTTTTAGTTGTATCCAAAGGTGCGGATCACTCCCAAAGGCCCAAGCACCTTTCAAAATTTGTATGCCCCCCCCCCCAATAGAGAAACTGTTCTCCTAAGAAAAGCCCTACTGTTCACTTAGATTGTTTTGCATATTACAAAAAAAATTAAATAAATCAAAATCCTAATTTGTATTTTTCATCGCCCTCTTTGATTGGGACAATATATTTTCAAAATTCAACTTCTTCTTTGTCACGAAAGCGTGAGTAGGCTTGTGCCTCAAGATTTGACATTAAAATATTACACCTTCTAAGTACAAATGTAATTACTAAATAAAAAAATAATTAGTTCTGAATTAGTTTTATATATATTATAGAACTTTATATATATATATATATATATATATATATATCGGTGTGTGTGTGTGTGTGTGTGTGTATTATATTATTCTATATAATATAGGGGTAAATATATGTTTCCTGAACGATAGGTTTACTAGGCTTAAATTATTTCACTTTTGTATTTTCTATAAACTTTCAGACCAAATGTTCGTTGTCATTCCTGGAACTTTATTTTATTCTGCCCACTTCTACAAATGTGTCCCTAAATAGTTAGTTATTGATAGGATTTATACAGCTTCGTCGAGTGGGTTACGTGCTTGGAGTGTGTGTAACACCGTTCAACTGTTGTGTATAATTGCTTGTTAGTGACAATGGTCATTCGAAATTAGGATTAATAGATTTATTATTTAATTATTATATAATAATTAATATTAGTTACTCGTGCAAATAAGATGTGTATTATTTCACAGCGACATTTATAAGCTACCACATATTTATATTCCCAATTCATATATCTAAACGCAGTTATTAAATATTAGAATATAAACGATTAGCAAACTACTAGTGGTGGAGTGTTACAGAACGTTGCTGGGCCTTGGGTTTACCTTGTCTTTATGACATTCTCTTTTTACGGAAACTATCTTTTATTTACACTTAATTTCTGACTGCCATTCAACTCACGATTAGCCATTTACTTTCAAGTGTCATTCAACTATACGATTATCTCTTAATTTCTGACTGCCAATCAACTCACGATATCTTAATTCCCGATTGTCATTAAATTCACGATTATCTTTTAATTTTTAAATGTCATTCAACTCACGATTAACTCTTAATTTCTGCTGTCATTCAACTCACGATTAGTCATTCACTTTCAAGTGTCATACAACTTACGATTAGCCATTTACTTTCAAGTGTCATTCAACCTTCGATTATCTCTTAATTTCTGACTGTCAATCAACTCACGATATCTTAATTCCCGATTGTCATTAAATTCACGATTATCTTTTAATTTTTAAATGTCATTCAACTCACGATTAACTCTTAATTTCTGCTGTCATTCAACTCACGATTAGTCATTCACTTTCAAGTGTCATACAACTTACGATTAATTATCACTTAATTTCTGACCGCCATTCAACTCACGATTGGCCATTTACTTTCAAGTGTCATTCAACTCTACGATTATCACTTAATTTCTGACTGCCATTCAACTCACGATTAGTCATTCACTCTCAAGTGTCATTCAACTTACGATTGTCACTTAATTTCTGACTACCATTCAACTCACGATTAGCCATTTACTTTTAAGTGTCATTCAACCTTCGATTATCTCTTAATTTCTTGACTGCCATTCAACTCACGATTAGCCATTTACTTTCAAGTGTCATTCAACTCTACGATTATCACTTAATTTCTGACTGCCATTCAACTCACGATTAGTCATTCACTCTCAAGTGTCATTCAACTTACGATTGTCACTTAATTTCTGACTACCATTCAACTCACGATTAGCCATTTACTTTCAAGTGTCATTCAACCTTCGATTATCTCTTAATTTCTGACTGCCAATCAACTCACGATATCTTAATTCCCGATTGTCATTAAATTCACGATTATGTCTTAATTTTTAAATGTCATTCAACTCACGATTAACTCTTAATTTCTGCTGTCATTCAACTCACGATTAGTCATTCACTTTCAAGTGTCATTCAACTTACGATTAATTATCACTTAATTTCTGACCGGAATTCAACTCACGATTAGCCATTTACTTTCAAGTGTCATTCAACTCTACGATTATCACTTAATTTCTGACTGCCATTCAACTCACGATTAGTCATTCACTCTCAAGTGTCATTCAACTTACGATTGTCACTTAATTTCTGACTACCATTCAACTCACGATTAGCCATTTACTTTTAAGTGTCATTCAACCTTCGATTATCTCTTAATTTCTTGACTGCCATTCAACTCACGATTAGCCATTTACTTTCAAGTGTCATTCAACTCTACGATTATCACTTAATTTCTGACTGCCATTCAACTCACGATTAGTCATTCACTCTCAAGTGTCATTCAACTTACGATTGTCACTTAATTTCTGACTACCATTCAACTCACGATTAGCCATTTACTTTCAAGTGTCATTCAACCTTCGATTATCTCTTAATTTCTGACTGCCAATCAACTTACGATATCTTAATTCCCGATTGTCATTAAATTCACGATTATCTCTTAATTTTTAAATGTCAATCAACTCACGATTAACTCTTAATTTCTGCTGTCATTCAATTCACGATTAGTCATTCACTTTCAAGTGTCATTCAACTCACGATATCTTAATTTCCGAGTGTAATTCAACTTACGATTACCTCTTATTTTTCGAACGTCACTACTCACAATTTTCCCTTAACTTCCGAGTGTCGTTTACTCACGATTATCGCTTAATGTCTAAGTGACATACAGCTCACGATTATGACGGCCTCTGTATTGTTCTCTTCCAAGCGTAGGCGTAGCCTCGGTGGTTTTACTAATCTCTAATCCTGATGTATACGCTTTAACATTTAGTATCAAGTGACACTGGATGATCGATTATAACGGTGCAAAGATTTGCCTCACTATGATGACAAGTGTTCGCGAAACACTGACTTTCCTAATTCCGTAAATACGCCAGAGGCTTTTGTTACCCTATTTTATCCCTAACGTCTAAATACAGTTATTTATTTACTTGTATTTGTAAAGTAATAATACGAAAAGTTGAAAAATATGTTTTTAAAATCTATTACCTTAATAACTTAAAGCCTACTTAAAAAACATTAACATATATTAACTTTTCTTCTTTCTTCAAACAAATGCTGTATTTATATTACTGTTTGTAAAAAAAGACTACATCAATTCATATAAAGGACAAAAACTGGTAAAAAGAAGCAAGCTGAGGGAACGATCGACAGAGTTCCACCCGTTGGCCTCCCTCTCTTGCCCTACATCCCGCGGGATCCGTCCCCGATATGGTTAAATGAACTCAGCTAATAATTCAGCGCATTCACGTTTAACATCATAAACATGTTTTCGCTATAAGCGAGCAAATATTGTTTAATACTCGCGCCGAAACGTTTATCCTTGTTCTAGCTAAAGTACGAGTACTTCGCATAAAAAGGTAGTGAATTTTATTTAAACTATAGTTAAATTATTTTTATTGTTATTTTTAACGTAAAAATAACACATGACCAATAAACATTTCGCTTTCTGTCAGGATTGAACCCGAGTTCTCTTTCTACGTCACGATTCTAAAACTAACTTTTGTTTACACAGCACAGTTTCAGCGTAAACAGTCGTAAACCAATCTACATACGAACTTAGTAATTCAATTACTATAATTAATAGCTTCAATGAATTTTATTTATTTTAAAATTTTCAGTTAAATAATGGTAACAACTGAAACTAAATATAGATTTCAATAAATTTTTCTGCCTTTCCTAACATCAAAACATTGTTCGACGTTTCGAATTACCTCCATTATCAAAACTTGAACTGTACTTCAAATTAACACAACTTACGGAGCATGTAAACTATACTAACGATCCTATACAGATGTTTCCAGACTATAAATTGTAATTTATTTATGAATTATGCTTAAAGAAGTCAGCTTCCGGTTCCTAATGCACTCATATCTATATTTCTGTTAGGGATATTGGTGTACATTTAAGTACATTCTTCTGCCTTGTAGAACATTATTATATTATTCTTCGTTGACACGTTTCGGATTAACTACATTATCAAAAGTTTAAGCCTTACTTTAAGGTTAAAAAGATTAGATTAGGTTGAAGTACAGTTTAGAGCTTTGATAATGGAATTAATCCGAGACGCGTCAACGAAGAACAATGTTTTGATGTTAGAAGAATGTACTCAAATGTATACAAATCAATATCAGTATATTAAGAATTTTAAACAGAATACATTAACCATAATTAATGAATAAATTACAATTTATATTTTTCAGCATCTGTATAGAATCGTTAGTACGGTTCACATGCGCCGTAGGAAGAGAGAGGGGGCACGTGAACAAGTGGCGTCCAAGGTCTGTTCACAGGTTGTCATGCTGTGTGTACAAAACAGAACACGAGTTACGCTTTATCCAGCCATTAATACAATCTAATTGCTTTAAAACCATTTTATATTTACATAATTTTGTAAATGAAATTAGTTTAACTGTAACGAACAAAAATTATGACTCGTAAGCAAAGATGAAAAATATCAAGTTATATGTGAAACATTATTGAGAAATACTGTGTGTGATTGGTAAACGCATGCACGGCGAACACAATGGGCGATTCCAAAGCTCGCATAGTAAAAACTGACCAATTAAAAGCAACAACAGTAATTACGCTATAAAAAAGCTTCTGCTTGGCTGTGAACAGGACTGTTGGAATAGAAAAGACGCCAGTCCATGACAGACGAACAGACCTGGCCGTTAGTAAGGCGAACTAGGTCGACCAAAATGGGAGAGAGTCGATGAATGCTGTTAAGGGGGGCGAAAGAGCATTGCATGATCAACGATTAGCCTTACTATGATTCTATTGTAACGCGTCTTATTCTATTGGCAAACAGACCATCGCAAACAGACTCTTCCGTCAGGGCTCATGCTAAATCTACTCACCTGAAAGTACAGAAATTGGTGATAACGGTCAGAATAGTAGCTTTTGCTATGCCTACCATCACATACAATGCCTCTACACACAGAACGATAACCTATCTACGGAATCGCCTATAGTATCAATCATATATATATATATATATATATATATATATATATATATATATATTCATACAGAACAAACGCGCAAATAGACCCATGAATACGTAGATTATATAACCACTTTATACAAAGATAACGAACACCAAACACGTATAATTATTAAACGCCTTAACGCCATACAATCTAATCTAACACCGAACACAGGGGGTACCAAGGGAAGGTCAAACGAACTAATTTTAGCCGAATTCTCCACCAATACCAGGAAGTAAAATAATATTTACTGTTACTTTTGTGAAGCGACACTAGGAACCACAGCTTTGAGTAGCAATGCTACCATATGAGTGTGAACACATTGTATTCGTAATTTGTGTTTAGTATCATACAAAGAACAATGTAAACAAATAAATACTGTAACTACAGCTTTCATAAAGCAAGACTGATTTACTTATATTCAATTACTATTTTCTTTGACTAAATGTTAACTTTATTCTTTGAATAAAAGTTTTGATTGTTGGTGATTTGATTACTAAAACAGCTCGTTTTTACAAAATGTATTTTACAGCTTAGTACATACCTTCCTGACGACCGTGCAACAGTCAAATACTCGTAATTTCAATTACCATAAAATATGAATTCTAGAGATATAAATATTTCCCGGGGGTGCGGTCGTGCCCCCTCAGATACATCGTCCTAGCTACGGCCCTGACCCAACATATACCATTGGAACCGAATCAAACATTACCCTTAACAACTTACCAACACTAGTTCCATCATACATAACTTTTCCAACCACTTTACCAGCATAAGTTTACCATCTACAGCAACAGTATCATTCAACTCTTGAAAAGCCCCTTTTGTCGCTGCTACCAACACGAGTCCTATCTAGCAGCTTGCTTTCCGAGGAGGGTTGAGATGTCTGCCAAGGTCGCCATAATGGCGCTCCCATTGACACACA
>JBAIZL010000084.1:182500-187500 GCA_036971475.1 Prosapia bicincta | reverse complement strand
TGTGTGTGTGTGTGTGTGTGTGTGTGTGTGTGTGTGTGTGTGTGTGTGTGTGTGTGTGTGTGTGTGTGTGTGTGTGTGTGTGTGTGTGTGTGTGTGTGTGTGTGTGTGTGTGTGTGTGTGTGTGTGTGTGTGTGTGTGTGTGTGTGTGTGTGTGTGTGTGTGTGTGTGTGTGTGTGTGTGTGTGTGTGTGTGTGTGTGTGTGTGTGTGTGTGTGTGTGTGTGTGTGTGTGTGTGTGTGTGTGTGTGTGTGTGTGTGTGTGTGTGTGTGTGTGTGTGTGTGTGTGTGTGTGTGTGTGTGTGTGTGTGTGTGTGTGTGTGTGTGTGTGTGTGTGTGTGTGTGTGTGTGTGTGTGTGTGTGTGTGTGTGTGTGTGTGTGTGTGTGTGTGTGTGTGTGTGTGTGTGTGTGTGTGTGTGTGTGTGTGTGTGTGTGTGTGTGTGTGTGTGTGTGTGTGTGTGTGTGTGTGTGTGTGTGTGTGTGTGTGTGTGTGTGTGTGTGTGTGTGTGTGTGTGTGTGTGTGTGTGTGTGTGTGTGTGTGTGTGTGTGTGTGTGTGTGTGTGTGTGTGTGTGTGTGTGTGTGTGTGTGTGTGTGTGTGTGTGTGTGTGTGTGTGTGTGTGTGTGTGTGTGTGTGTGTGTGTGTGTGTGTGTGTGTGTGTGTGTGTGTGTGTGTGTGTGTGTGTGTGTGTGTGTGTGTGTGTGTGTGTGTGTGTGTGTGTGTGTGTGTGTGTGTGTGTGTGTGTGTGTGTGTGTGTGTGTGTGTGTGTGTGTGTGTGTGTGTGTGTGTGTGTGTGTGTGTGTGTGTGTGTGTGTGTGTGTGTGTGTGTGTGTGTGTGTGTGTGTGTGTGTGTGTGTGTGTGTGTGTGTGTGTGTGTGTGTGTGTGTGTGTGTGTGTGTGTGTGTGTGTGTGTGTGTGTGTGTGTGTGTGTGTGTGTGTGTGTGTGTGTGTGTGTGTGTGTGTGTGTGTGTGTGTGTGTGTGTGTGTGTGTGTGTGTGTGTGTGTGTGTGTGTGTGTGTGTGTGTGTGTGTGTGTGTGTGTGTGTGTGTGTGTGTGTGTGTGTGTGTGTGTGTGTGTGTGTGTGTGTGTGTGTGTGTGTGTGTGTGTGTGTGTGTGTGTGTGTGTGTGTGTGTGTGTGTGTGTGTGTGTGTGTGTGTGTGTGTGTGTGTGTGTGTGTGTGTGTGTGTGTGTGTGTGTGTGTGTGTGTGTGTGTGTGTGTGTGTGTGTGTGTGTGTGTGTGTGTGTGTGTGTGTGTGTGTGTGTGTGTGTGTGTGTGTGTGTGTGTGTGTGTGTGTGTGTGTGTGTGTGTGTGTGTGTGTGTGTGTGTGTGTGTGTGTGTGTGTGTGTGTGTGTGTGTGTGTGTGTGTGTGTGTGTGTGTGTGTGTGTGTGTGTGTGTGTGTGTGTGTGTGTGTGTGTGTGTGTGTGTGTGTGTGTGTGTGTGTGTGTGTGTGTGTGTGTGTGTGTGTGTGTGTGTGTGTGTGTGTGTGTGTGTGTGTGTGTGTGTGTGTGTGTGTGTGTGTGTGTGTGTGTGTGTGTGTGTGTGTGTGTGTGTGTGTGTGTGTGTGTGTGTGTGTGTGTGTGTGTGTGTGTGTGTGTGTGTGTGTGTGTGTGTGTGTGTGTGTGTGTGTGTGTGTGTGTGTGTGTGTGTGTGTGTGTGTGTGTGTGTGTGTGTGTGTGTGTGTGTGTGTGTGTGTGTGTGTGTGTGTGTGTGTGTGTGTGTGTGTGTGTGTGTGTGTGTGTGTGTGTGTGTGTGTGTGTGTGTGTGCGTGCGTGCGTGCGTGCGTGCGTGCGTGCGTGCGTGCGTGCGTGCGTGCGTGCGTGCGTGCGTGCGTGCGTGCGTGCGTGCGTGCGTGCGTGCGTGCGTGCGTGCGTGCGTGCGTGCGTGTGTGTGTGTGTGTGTGTGTGTGTATGTGTGTGTGTGACACACATACAACCAATGTGTAGAGTTACATACTTGACACTATCAATTGATAATAATTATAGGGAGTGAAATTTAAAACTACAAGTGCCAATATAAGTTTCAAATCAAATATCACAGATGTAACAGTAACACCGAACGTATAAATCTATTTCTTCTTGTGGAAATACAAGATCTTGAAGATTAAAAAGAACGCGAGAGGCAAAAACGAAATTTTGTACCAGATGAGAGAATTTTCGTATCAAAAGAATAAAATGTTTTTACGAATATCAACAGCAAAAATGTTTAAGATAGTATAAAAGTTTAAAGGTAATATAAAATATACACGATTAAGTCAGTTCCTAGTTAGGTCAACAAAGAAATACTTTTATTTTAGTTAATTTTTATTAAATACTTACAAATAATATCTTATGTATAGGTTTGTAATAATGTTACATAGCCTATGTGTTAAAACAGCTGTTCTACCTCATAACCTATATTATAAAACCAGCTGTTTTATGAAATAATTTGCTATAACTTATTAAAAGCTAAATGGGATGAAAAAAACCAAATATTGCATACTTTTCCTCTTTTGTGAAAAGTTTTTTCCCACATCAAACTAAAATGATGTAATTTAGTTTAAATTTACACCTATTTTAAATTTAATTAATGAAGTAATATTTGAAAAACTCTATATTAACTATATTGTCATCCACTACAAGTTTAAAAAATGTATGTGAACTTGAGTGGATGAATAGAAAGTATTTTATTAACGATGAGTGGATGAATAGAAAGTATTTTATTAACGATTGAAAATTGTTCTCTCTCTCTCTCTCTCTCTATATATATATATATATATATTTAGAGAGAGAGGGAGTAAACTAATAGAAGGAATTGAAAAATATAAGTCGTACGTGTTTATTTGAAAGTTACTTTATATCGGGTGTTTGAATAAACACCCTCAGGAAGCCGGCTTGTGACGACATATCTACCCTAAATAGTTAACCTACTGTAAAATTACAAGGCGGCATCCGTGATAGGTTACGTTATTTTGAAGTGCTGTATGGTGGTGACAACGTTGCTTTAGACGAGTCGATCTTGTTCAATGTTTCCGAGCGGCGTTTGCACTCTAAATAGGTTGCGTTAATTACCCCGTCACGTTACTCGGTTAATGTTAATATAAAAATTGTTTATGATACTCTGTAACCATTGCTGCTCTCAAGGTCCAAAGCGATGGGTTAATGCCCGCCTAGGACCAAATACGAATTCTGAGGGTCCGTCCTCCAAATGATTCTGATAGGTTATATCGTCGCAAGGATCAAGAAGGCAGGTTGCATTGTCGTAAGAATCAAGAAGGCAGGTTGCATTGTCGTAAGGATCAAGAAGGCAGGTTGCATCGTCGCAAGGACCAAGAAGGCAGGTTACATTGTCGCAAGGATCAAGAAGGCAGCTTGCATCGTCGCAAGGATCAAGAAGGCAGGTTGCATTGTCGTAAGGATCAAGAAGGCCGGTTGCATCGTCGCAAGGATCAAGAAGGCCGGTTGCATCGTCGCAAGGATCAAGAAGGCCGGTTGCATCGTCACAAGGATCAAGATGGTCGGTTGCATAGTCGCAAGGATCAAGATGGTCGGTTGCATCGTCACAAGGATCAAAAAGGACGGTTGCATAGTCGCAAGGATCCAGAAGGCAGTTGCATCCTCGGGAGGATCAAGAAGGCCGGTTGCATCGTCGCAAGGTTCAAGAAGGCCGGTTGCATCCTCGCAAGGATCAAGATGCTCGGTTGCATCGTCGCAAGGATCAAGAATTCCGGTTGCATCGTCGCAAGGATCAAGAAGGCCGATTGCATCGTTGCAAGGATCAAGAAGGCCGATTACACGTCGCAAGGATCAAGAAGGCCGGTTGCATCGTATCAAGGATCAAAAAGGCCGGTTGCATAGCTACAAGGATCAAGAAGGCCGGTTGAATCGTCAAAAGGATCAAGAAGGGCGGTTGCATCGTCGCAAGGATCAAGAAGGCCGGTTGCATCGTCGCAAGGATCAAGAAGGCCGGTTGCATCGTCGCAAGGATCAAGAAGGCCGGTTGCATCGTCACAAGGATCAAGATGGTCGGTTGCATAGTCGCAAGGATCAAGATGGTCGGTTGCATCGTCACAAGGATCAAAAAGGACGGTTGCATAGTCGCAAGGATCCAGAAGGCAGTTGCATCCTCGGGAGGATCAAGAAGGCCGGTTGCATCGTCGCAAGGTTCAAGAAGGCCGGTTGCATCCTCGCAAAGATCAAGATGCTCGGTTGCATCGTCGCAAGGATCAAGAATTCCGGTTGCATCGTCGCAAGGATCAAGAAGGCCGATTGCATCGTTGCAAGGATCAAGAAGGCCGATTACACGTCGCAAGGATCAAGAAGGCCGGTTGCATCGTATCAAGGATCAAAAAGGCCGGTTGCATAACTACAAGGATCAAGAAGGCCGGTTGAATCGTCAAAAGGATCAAGAAGGGCGGTTGCATCGTCGCAAGGATCAAGAAGGCCGGTTGCATCGTCGCAAGGATCAAGAAGGCCGGTTGCATCGTCGCAAGGATCAAGAAGGCCGGTTGCATCGTTGCAAGGATCAAGAAGGCCGATTGCACGTCGCAAGGAACAAGAAGGCCGATTGCACGTCGCAAGGAACAAGAAGGCCGTTTCACTTTATCCTGCCTGAACTGATTAACTCTGCGTCAGTACACTTTGTTACTTTATTAAAACAATTTTATAGCCTTGCCTTAACATTGAGAGCATTGTAATGCATAACATAGACCAATTCATTTGTCAACCCGTTAGATTAACTTTGGCAAGCTTTGTTTCATCACTAAATTTGCTATATCTTAATAAGATACTTTGTTACGATTTTGTATTGCAGTATGACACAGTTTTTGTTTAATAAAAAGCTAGAGTTTATGAAGTTGTATCCACATTGTAAAAAGCGATTATGTTTGTCTCGTTATTTTAAATTTTTGAACTGTTACGGCTGAGTTTTTATTATTTTCTCGTGACATCTTATTCGGCGGAAGTTACTTTTGCAGTAGCTATGATGTGCGAGTCGATATAAGCCCTAAATATATATTTTTTAATGCAC
>JBAIZL010000084.1:117500-177500 GCA_036971475.1 Prosapia bicincta | reverse complement strand
ATTAATTACAGTTTGTATGGAGTAAAACGTTTTCATAATAGGGGCAATGTATGCAGTATAGTTATTTCTTCGCTTTTTGCTTAAAATAAGTGATAACATATGATTTCATAAAACATCTAATTTTATGTTTTAGGTTGTGTGGTAGAACAGCTGTTTTAAAGCATAAGTTATGTCACTTTATATATTAATTGTAATTATTTAATAAAAAGTAACACTACTATTTGTTTTTGTTGTTCACATAAGTAGGAATCGACTTTTTTATTTTATATTGTTTTAAATCTAATAAGAAGTGTGAAATCAGTCTTGCGATTCTAGAAAAAATAGTTACAGTTAACGACTCACAAGTTTAGAACGATGTACACTGGCCCGGAGGAAAAAAAAGTAATTCAAGTCTGCAGCTCAAATCTAAATAGCTACAGGAGTGCAGCACATAGAATCACCCCCTCCCTCTGTCACTCGTATGACGGTCCTATAGGGAAAGGGTGAATTGATGAGTTTTTTCACGAAGGGGAGAAAAGAAAGAGGCAACTGGATAACATTGTTTTACTAATGATCCCCCTTTTCTGGTGAAAAATTGTTTACAGGCTTACCGATGGGACTGGGCGCTTTGTCATGTTCAAGAACTCGCACCGGCCCCTCGCATTACGTACTGTCCATTGGCCATTATTTTCGCTTCTCTTTCTCTGGTTATTTCATGTGGGGCACATCAGTCTACGTACGATAGTTATCTCTCTGTATGTACAACATGTAATAGTGATCGTAGTTCCACCTATGTTTTAGCAGATTCGTAATCACGAAGGAAGAAATACCAAATTTGTTATTAGGTTAAAAATGTTGCCCCTTTGTTACGGTGAAGATATTTTTAATAGTCGAAATCAGGTAAAACTACAATGTAAGAACACTTACATTCACGAAAGATCATAAACAATAGGTTTTT
Source organism: Prosapia bicincta (assembly GCA_036971475.1). Classification (NCBI taxonomy): domain Eukaryota; kingdom Metazoa; phylum Arthropoda; class Insecta; order Hemiptera; family Cercopidae; genus Prosapia; species Prosapia bicincta. The sequence goes on along the minus strand of JBAIZL010000084.1, from coordinate 176,563 downwards.
TACAATTGTATCATAACATTATATTAAAATATAAATTACACGTAAAGTGATCTGTCACTGTTCCTCAAGAAAATTTTTAAAACTTAACAATATCTGTTTAGGCTTATTCAATGTTAAATGCCCTTGAAATTCGGGACAAATATATTATTTTACGGGTTCCGGGACAGTCCATATTTTCATGGCATGTATGGTCACAGCAACCTTTGGAGACCAATTAGTTATTTCATAAGACCGAGTACACACCCGTTCACTACAAAATTAACTTTATTTGTATACATATATACATATATTTGGAATAATTAAGCTATTCACGGACACTAAAACTACCGAATTTTATACCTAGATTCCTTTCCATCTACATTTCGAACCATCAGTGAAGATATTTTTGGTTAAAACAATACATGTTTACCCCCCCCCTATTTAGAGCAATCTAACATATTTTGTTTTCGTCACGTGGCTAACACTTTCTTCAAGACACCTTGCAAAGGCTAATCTCATTCTACACATTTACATTTTAACACTTCCTAACCACAGAATAGGCGCTAAACGACTTACGAAATATTCTAGCTGGGCTGATTTGTTCCATCATCGGTGAAAAAGTGTCATCGCTGGTGGAAAAGAGTACTTCGGTCATACACGAAGGAAGCTATACCTGGATTTGATAAATATCGAGCTTACATGATATGTAAGAGGCCGAATCAGTCCAGTGTAGCTGCATAATCTTATCAATGGCTAATGAAAACTGGCCAATTAACGGATATCAATGGCTCTAAGGTAACGCAAACTGCGTCATAAAAAATTACTTATTCAATTCCTTCTATTAGTTCACACTCTCCATATAAATATTTATACATGATGTTCAAATTTTCAATCGTTAATAAAATACTTTTTATTCATCCACTCATATTCAAATACATTTTTAAAAACTTGTAGTGGAAGACAATTGATGTTAGTAGAGATTTTTCAAATATTAATTAATTAATTAAATTTAATGAATTAATTTTTTGTTTTATATGGGTGAAAAACTTTTCACAAAAGAAGCAAGGTATGCTATGTATTATTTCGTCTAATTTGGCTTAAAATAAGTGATAACATATGATTTCATAAAACAGCTGATTTTATGTTACAGGTTATGTGGTAGAACAGATATTTTAACTCATATGTTAGGCTACTTTATTTATAATAATTATAATTACTTGATAAAAAGTAACTAAAATGGAATTTCCTTTATTACCTAAGTAAGAATTGACTTTAAATTTTACGGCCTTACCTTTAATCACAAACTCCTCCCCTCGGTAGGAGACGATAATGATTCTAACTCTTAAAGCTACCAAAATAAACAAAACTTTAAAATGTAAATCTGCTTTGAGTTTAGCTAGCAAGATCTACGTATATAACTTCGTGCATAAACTCAATTCTATCAAAAACCATCAAAGTTGTTACACATGTTTCAGTAATTACGTTGCCATCATCAGAAACGATGTTACAATTTATGGGAAGACCCGATTTTATTTATGACTAGTTTAGTAATACATTTAAAGATATCTCACGAGAAATTGTGACTAGCCAATCTTCGTAACTAATGATGGCAATGTAGTTGCTGAAACGTGTCAGAAGACTTTAAATTGTTGTGTAAATTGAGTTTCAGTGATTTTATATGTATAATAATGTATCACAATGTACAAAGTAAGATATAGCTTAACATAGAAGTTTATAATTTATTAAAAACAGTTTCTCCTTTTTAAAATCCAAAGTGTCAAATATTTAATATAAGTGAAATTTTATATCAGAAAAGCGGAACTGAATAAGAAAAACATTATAACAATGTAAACCTTTTAAACAAAAATCTCAATATTAAGTTAAATATAGCTTATCTAGTGAGAAAAATCCACAACGGAAAATATTAAAATAGTCACTGAAAATCTCACTACACACTAGTTATACGTACGGACTATTTACGACGACGATGTAGCCTTAATCAGTAGTAGCCAACCATTTATGACGACGACACTGTCGTCGAAACGTTTCCGTGCGTACTAATAATCTAGTGTGTAGTGAGATTTTTAATGAAGTATTTTAATATTTACCGTTGTACAATCTTAAATTAGACACAACACAAAATTATATGTGTTAACCACAATTCACAGCTTTACATTACTTCAAAACAGTCATTACACGATATTAAAGTATGACGTGTGTTATGCACCACGCAGAATAGCTGTAAACGTCGTCTGATCGATAAAAGCGGGAGGGGATCGAACAATAGTGAATGTTTAATCTGCTGCCAAGCATGTTCTCGAGTTAAAATTACAACCGGTTTTCATGACGAGTGGTCCGCACTCCACACAATGATTATGTCTTTTGAGTTACGCCGGTAAATGTATATATATATTTACAGGAATTATATGGCCCGACGCGTCCTGTACCATAATTTCCTCTCGTAGTTCTTTTCCAATCTCCATTCTCCAATCTCCTATCTGCTTCCAACGGCAACTCGCCAAGATAATAGCGGACGACCTTTTTTTTTCTTACAGAGCTGATACTAACTTTTCCTAATCTGCAACCATTTCAGTATTATCGACCCAAGCGAATTCAGACTGTCTCAAAATAAGCTTGAAAATGTAAACATAGTAATTAATAGTCCTCGAAAGTCGACTCGCAAATATTACTTAGTAAGTTTCTCGTTTAAATGCATTAAAGTGTACGTAATAAGTGAATACAAGAAAAGTGTTGCAAAGTGTGTGTGTGTGTGTGTGTGTGTGTGTGTGTGTGTGTGTGTGTGTGTGTGTGTGTGTGTGTGTGTGTGTGTGTGTGTGTGAGTGGTGTGTGTGTGTGTGTGTGTGTGTGTGTGTGTGTGTGTGTGTGTGTGTGTGTGTGTGTGTGTGTGTGTGTGTGTGTGGGTGGGTGTATTTAACTTTGAAATACTTTTCTAGTATTTTCTACACCTTAATGTACTTACACAAGAACGCACACACACACGCGCGCGCGCGCGCGGGTTTTGTGCGTTTGAGAGTCACCTGTCCTACTAAGAAAACACCCTACCCACCCACTTTCATTCCCTACACTTGTTACTTTCTGAAAAATCATTTATTGTCATTACCTCAAGAACATTCCTTTCCCTTATGCAACCACATAAACACATATAAACATTGTACCGTCTCTCTGGTTTAAAGTACACCATATATAAATTCTTAAAACGTTTTTCTGACATGGCAACAAGACAAATGAGAAAATAATTTGCTACAGAGAATATGAACGTGTACAAAACATTACCCCACATTTCGTTGAGCAGTTGTTAGAATTCTAGTTCTGTAACAATTTAATTGCCTTATGTCCAAGAGTTTTTCGTACTGTAACAAACGCTACAGTTATTATTATTATTATTTCACACAAAATAAACTAATTCGCATAATTAAAAAAAAATGGTTTACAAAAAGTGTAAAATTTAAATAAGTTTCAGTAACAATGATTGACGATTTGTTACAAGGCTAGTAAAGAGGTACAGGCTAAATGCTATTATGTAGGCCTAACTGGATATAAATATGATATTTATGTAATATAAATATTAGATATAATAATGAATTAACTAATAATAACCCTAAATAGTGTTGGCACTGATAATGCCATTTTAAATATAATTACTGAGAGCAAAACCTTGATATTTTTTATGATGAGAAATTTTTTATTATGAATAAATAAAACGTCTTAAACACAAAAACATTTATTAAAATTCTAATGTACATTTCGATTGCTAACCAATCACCTTCAGACGAAATTATTGCAAGAATAACAGTTTTCAATAGGTTTTGTAAACATTTTAAACCGTTTATACGTTGTTCAAACATGAGTCGGAAAGACAGATACGAGACACCCATTGTTAACGCACGCACGCTGGCAGGCCACGCAACAATACACTGGAACCGGAGCTCGTAACAATTTACTCTATTTATGTCCTGCACCTGTTTATTTATAGCGCGTAATTGCCGTGGTAACTTCATGTTTGGATTTATCTCGATTGAAATCCAACGCAGAACAAACAAAACTACAATTAATTTCTAATATCGAACGATTATTATCTCAGTGAACTGTATTAAGTCCGTGCCGCAAATCAAAAGCCGATTCGCGTCTATTGTTCCGCGACCTTGCGGCGTGCGTGCTTTTAGCCGCCACGCCTGTACAAGGTATACTGTTTAAACTAGAAATAATTTGAAGAATAATTACTTGATTTTTAACATTTCTTCTACAACTTTATTAAATTCCTTCTATAAACGCACACATAATATCATAAATAGAAATCTTGGGTTTTAAACAAACTGTAAATAAGCAAAAAATTATACTATTTTTCTGTGTTGGCCTCTGTAGGAATTTACTTATTTTTTTAAATACTACTTGTTTATAGGATTATAAATATTTAGCCAAACTCACAAGGAATTCAATCTTATTTCCACAAGATGACATAATAATCCTCTGTCTAGAATAGTAGTATGGGTTCTTCTGTCTTCTATTCTCGGACAATGCCCTGTCAACACAAATATCCTAAAAGATTGTCACACCGCCGTAGGAAGGCTTAATAACGCAGCTATACCCCAAAATAAAATTTAGAAAGTCCCACCCCACAAAAGGAAATTTCCACAAATAGCCTTCCTAGTGCCGTGAGCGTTGCGCAGTTATAATGGAGGTTAAATATATAATTTTAAAATATTGAAAACTTTACATTTTTCTGTCATTGTAAATATTAAAGGTTTACCTCCGTAGCTGGATCCCTTGGGGTAAATCCGATCGATCGGAGATTGATCCCTTGGTCACCGCTAGCACTGGTCTGTTCCTGCCTGGTCTCCTATGACACGCGCTCAATCGCTTCTCTTATTCGACTCTTCCACCTGACTTGCTATCTTAATTTAAAAGACTGTCATTATCAAATACGAAGGCAACAGCTGGTAATAATAGGAGACTGTACTGTGCTGCCCTCAATCGTAACTAATTGCACTAATTATCGGCTACTTGGCGGCAATACAAAAAAAAAAAACTGTATAAGATCGACGTTTAGTGAACGATATGATTCACGCTCCTGCAATGAAGATATTTCCATTCAATCCCGATTCTCCTAGGCGAAAAATTTATATCGTGTCCTTATTTTGAATTATTTTGTAACCTTCGATGGGGTGAGGTTTTCCTTTCAAAATAATCCGTTTTGATTTCAACTAAACGACAGACAAGAACACTGTTGGATTAATTCTAAAAAATAAAAACACGTTTACGTATAAAGCATGGAAATAATTATAAATTTGTCGTTTCGTAGAATGTTTCGCAGAATACTTGTCTTACAAAGAGAAGATTTACAAGTCTTACAAACGCTACCGGAGCGCTTAGAAATTGTAGAAATTTTTAATGCGCTTAGAAATTGTACAACAAATCTGATTACGATACTTATAGAATAATATGAATAATAACATCATACATTTCTACTTTAAGTCAGACAAGAGTATAACATATAGCATTCATAACTTAAACACAAATGATATAAACAAAAACATTATAAAATCAATTCCTACTTAGGTCAACATAAAAATTTTTTATTCTAGTTACTTTTTCTCAAATAATTACAATAATTATAAATAAAATATCATCACCTACGCATTAAAACAGCTGTTCTACCACATAACATTAAATCAGCTGTTTTATGAAATCATGTTATCACTTATTTTAAGCTAATTGGGACGAAATAACTATATTACATACCTTACCCTTGAGCAATAAATAGCCTAACCTAAACTTGAATTTACACTTTTTTAAACTGGCTGAAATAGCTAAAGATTACCAAACTTATTTATTATAGTCTGTATGATGTAACCTGTCTTGTGGAGTGCCCGGCTGATAGCCAGGATGTGCCTTATCACTTGCATTCGCCCAAATGTGTTTCATTAATGAATTACGTATTAGCATCACCACTAAGTAAATCAACTTTCTTGCCCTAATTATAATTTCCAATTTTCTATAGAATATTTAAAAAGTATAAAAACATAAAAAGAACGATACCAAACACACAAATTACAAACAAAAAATATAGACGTAGCTCGTTTATGTGCCGTAATTATTATAAATTCAACAATTAAGGAAACAACGATAAGGTACATCCGGACCAGCCCAAGTAGCAGAGCGGTACACAAGACAGGTAATATCACACAGACTATAACTTCTAGTAGAATTATTTCTACAGTTATACGAGTATTATCTAAATCTACGTAATGTTCTTCAGATAAAATGACTCTGTTCAAAAGCAGCAAACATTCCCCCGACAGTTGGAGGTAGATAAATAAAAATCTACTTTCTTAAGTAAATACAGTTTTTACTTAGAGAATATCTCTTTAAAGGCGTGTTTTATTTTTAAACGTTATCCTCTCCCGTCTTTTTCGTGCGTAATCTATGAAGAGAACGAATGTTCTCTGTAAACGAATTGACTAAATTCACAATTTGAAGGTAGAACCGAGACAGTCTTGCTTTCCTGTCCGACAGTAATCGCTGAAGCTTGTATCGATCCGTCGGTGGGTTTGTGGGAGTCTCTGCTATAAACAAACGCTTTGCACATCGCCACTATGATGGAAGACTATGATGGCGTCCTCTGATTAGACAATATATAATTAAACATGGACCTGTTAATTACAGTGAATTATATCAGTAATGGAATCTATGCGAATGTATCGCCAGTGCTTCGCAATGTATTATTTATTGTACAAGTTACGCAAAAGTTAGACGTGTTTGTTTAGAACATTTCCGAGTAAATTGCTTTGTTGAATAAACGGTGTTATACAGAATTTTCACATGGACGAACATTTTGTAGATGTTACAAATTAAATTTAACAAAAACAAAAGCAATTGAGCTAGTCATGTACTTACATTGAGAAAACTATGTAGCCTATTTATTGTAAGTGAATTTACTATCCTGTATTTATAGCAGAGATGAAATATTCTTACTCTACACAACGAGGAGGTGAAGATAAATAGATAATCCCGCGTCACATCAGAATCTGATAATTTGGGAAATGTTTCATACCGTGATACATTTGATGTAATATAACACGCTCTTAGTTTACTCCCGGAACTTCTCTTCTGGCGCCGAGTCCTTCCCGTCCATATTTTAACAGCTTTATGTCTTTTCAGTGTATAGTTCAAAAGTTCCTTCACCCTTCAAGTTCATCTTGCATCTGCCCTTCCAGTGCAACCTTTACAGTTCCTCTATGCAAGTTCTACAGCATTTCTTTCCATCCAGCACATACTTACATGGTCTTTCTGTCCTTTCAGCTTATCCTTGTTCTTGTCCTTCCAGTGTGAATTCTTCTACAGTTCATCCGTTAACAGTTTTTTTTTTAATTTTTGAAGCTCGTTTCTATTTTTAACCTTTAACTACTCTCCTACTCTTCCATTGCAATCTTAACAGTTCTTTTATTTTTGGAGTGTAACCTTCATCAGCTCTCCTACACTTCCAATGCATCCTTTAATAGTAGTTCTGCCTTTCCAGAGCATCATTCATGAGTTCTTGTCCTTTCAGTGCATTATTAACAGTTCTTTTATTTTTGGAGTGTAACCTTCATCAGCTCTCCTACACTTCCAATGCATCCTTTAATAGTCGTTCTGCCTTTCCAGAGCATCATTCATGAGTTCTTGTCCTTCCAGTGCATTCTTAACAGTTCTTTTATTTTTGGAGTGTAACCTTCATCAGCTCTCCTACACTTCCAATGCATCCTATAATAGTCGTTCTGCCTTTCCAGAGCATCATTCATGAGTTCTTGTCCTTTCAGTGCATTCTTAACAGTTCTTTTATTTTTGGAGTGTAACCTTCATCAGCTCTCCTACACTTCCAATGCATCCTTTAATAGTCGTTCTGCCTTTCCAGAGCATCATTCATGAGTTCTTGTCCTTTCAGTGCATCCTTAACAGTTCTTTTATTTTTGGAGTGTAACCTTCATCAGCTCTCCTACACTTCCAATGCATCCTTTAATAGTAGTTCTGCCTTTCCAGAGCATCATTCACGAGTTCTTGTCCTTTCAGTGCATCCTTAACAGTTCTTTTATTTTTGGAGTGTAACCTTCATCAGCTCTCCTACACTTCCAATGCATCCTATAATAGTCGTTCTGCCTTTCCAGAGCATCATTCAAGAGTTCTTGTCCTTTCAGTGCATCCTTAACAGTTCTTTTATTTTTGGAGTGTAACCTTCATCAGCTCTCCTACACTTCCAATGCATCCTATAATAGTCGTTCTGCCTTTCCAGAGCATCATTCATGAGTTCTTGTCCTTTCAGTGCATCCTTAACAGTTCTTTTATTTTTGGAGTGTAACCTTCATCAGCTCTCCTACACTTCCAATGCATCCTTTAATAGTCGTTCTGCCTTTCCAGAGCATCATTCACGAGTTCTTGTCCTTTCAGTGCATCCTTAACAGTTCTTTTATTTTTGGAGTGTAACCTTCATCAGCTCTCCTACACTTCCAATGCATCCTTTAATAGTCGTTCTGCCTTTCCAGAGCATCATTCAAGAGTTCTTGTCCTTCCAGTGCATTCTTAACAGTTCTTTTATTTTTGGAGTGTAATCTTCATCAGCTCTCCTACACTTCCAATGCATCCTTTAATAGTCGTTCTGCCTTTCCAGAGCATCATTCACGAGTTCTTGTCCTTTCAGTGCATTCTTAACAGTTCTTTTATTCCTCATAGACCAATGTTCAACAGCACTTGTATCAATCCAATGCATTTTTCAACAGTTAATTTATCCTTCCAGTGGATCGTTTAACAGTTCATCTATCCTTTCAGTGGACCCTTAACAATTCTTCTATTTTTGGGGTGCAATCTATAAGACTTCTCCTTCTTTTCCACCTCATCCTTTAAACAATCTTTCTGTCGTTCCAGAGCACCATTCATCAGTCCTTGTGCTTCCACTATACATCCTTAACAGTTCTTTCATTCTTTCAGTGCCACATTAACTAAATAGGTCTTCCGTCCTACCACTGCCTCCTTTTACAGTTTTCCTGCTCTTATAGGGATTCTATTCTTTCCGTCTTTCCAGTTCGTTCTTCAACAGCTTTTCTGTCATTCCAATGAATTTTTAACAGTTCATTTGTCCTTCTAGCGCATCCTTAACAGTTCTTCTGTTCTTCCAGTTGCAAATTCAACAGTTACTCTCTTTTTCCAGTTTAAGTTTCAAATCAATTTCTTTTTTAAACGATGCGTTAGTTAATCATCTTTTCCATTTTATTATATTCTGGTGATTAACAAACATTATTGAAAAATTAAATAAAGTATATTTATCTTTACCAGCTGAGTTAACTGGGACTGAAAATACTCCTAGACGATTCTTTTTAATTAAAAACTATTTAATTATAGTAGAAACTATCCCCGTTTTAATACAGTCCTCCATTTACGTGCAACAGAATGTTTAATGATGTTACAGACCTTCTATTTGAAACCCTATTAGCAATACTGAATTTAATAAAGCTTTTGAAGTAATATTCTAAATGAAATAGATTTCTTTAACATACGACACCTTATCGATTCTAATACAATTGGCGAGGTTCGTGTAGCGTGGCCTATCTAGAGCGCAGACACTAAGGGAGGGGAGGGGTTAGTCTCTAGCTTTCTGCTCAAGTTTAAAATGTTTTTACTTGGTTTTTTGATTTATTTCACTTCTGCTTTTGGTATAAGAAATATTCTGTATACACCGTCTAACTAAAATACCTCTAATTAAAAGTGTGATTAAATAATACGTCTATAATTGTATAGGCTGTACTTTAATTGTAAAATTATTTTTTTCCTATTTGAATTAATACGAGCATATTCTTCTAAACGTTTTATATGAATTGATTTGATATTATATAAATGGTATATCTCCCAGGCGTGATAAATTAGCCAATTTCTACAAGATTTCACTTACCGTAACGCCAGTGTGTGTACAAATATTTAATCAAAGCAAAGTGGGGAAGGTAATGAACACTACAGTATTGAAAGCAATATAAAATATTCCGGCGGTAAAGTCTGTTGGTAATAAAAGTAAACCTGTACGAGTCAATTTTAAAATACTTAAAGACCCGCATTCAAAAAAATACACTCTCGTCATAAAGTGTAAACAGATTTATACAAACGTCGAATGAACAAATAAGTGAATGCTTTATCGACTCCGTGTTACCTACTTTCTCTGTACGGCTTATGCAAGAGAAAGTACCCGGTAAATAAGTAGAGGAAAGCGTCAGCCTACATAGAACGTACGCTTCACGCCTGAAATACGTCTCACTGATGGGCTGATCATCAAATCATCGTCACAAAATACGAAATCCTTAAGTAAAATTATACGAAATTTACAAGTAAAAATATACGAAATTTACAAGTAAAAATATACGAAATTTACAAGTAAAACTACGTGATATTCAAGTAAAAATATACGAAATTTACAAGCCAAAAAATACGAAATCCTCAAGTATAAAAATACGAAATCCTCAAGTAAAAATTTACGAAAGTAAAAAAATACGAAATCCTCAAGTAAAAAAATACGAAATCCTCAAGTAAAAAAAATACGAAATCTACAAGTAAAAATATAAAAAAAATTACAAGTAAAAAAATAAAAAAATCCTCGAGTCAAAAAAAAATCCTCGAATCAAAAATACAAAATTCACAAGTAAAATTACGTAATCTTCAAGTCAAAATATTCGAATTCTACAAATAAAAAAAACGAAATTCACAAGTCAAAAAATGTTTAATCCTTAAGTAAATATATACAAAATTATCAAGTAAAAAAAAAAACGATATCCTTAAGAATTTTTTTCCTAAATGTTTTAAAAATTTCATACAATTTATGTGATTACTTCAATTAAAAGTTTATCCTACTAAAAACAACGATATTCTAGATACATTATTTGCTTGTTTCATACGTTAGCCTTTTTTATTTTTTTTATTACTATCATTTTCAAAAATCTTCCGTACATTTGTATTACGGATTCATTACACTTATTTTAGATTTGACAGTTCATACATTTTTGTAATTATATCGTCAATGAAGGATGGATCAGGATTAGGATGTATAGGATTAGGGTAAGGAAGAAAACCCCCTTCAGAGAAGGAGATAAGAGATTGCCAGAAGTAATCACACTCAGACACCAGAAATAGGCCTACTTTCTATAAAGGCAATAAACAATTGTTTACCTAATTGTAAGAAACCTCCCGTGAAAGTAGAGGAACAAGGAAGGGTAGATTCAAGTAGGTTGGATCATTATTTAAATTTAATGAATTCATTTTAGTTTTATATAGGAGAAACACTTTTCACAAACGGGGCAAGGTATGCAATATAGATATTTCGTCCCATTTGGCTTAAAATAATTGATAACATGTGATTTCATAAAACAGCTGATTTTATATTATACGTTATGTGGTAGAACAGTTGTTTTAATGCATAGGTCATGCTACTTTATTTATATTAATTTTAATTATTTAATAAACAGGAACTAAAATTTTAAAAAATGTTCTTCGTTGACCTACGTAGTAAACATTTTTTGCTTATATTACTTGTTTATTATTAATAAGCGACCATTTATTTCCGTCGCCTGAAACATTCTGTAACTGAATAAACCTTTTTTGCTTATATTACTTGTTTATTATTAATAAGCGACCATATATTTCCGTCGCCTGAAACATTTTGTAACTGAATAAACCTTTTTTGCTTATATTACTTGTTTATTATTAATAAGCGACCATTTATTTCCGTCGCCTGAAACATTCTGTAACTGAATAAACCTTTTTTGCTTATACAGTATTACTTGTTTATTATTAATAAGCGACCATTTATTTCCGTCGCCTGAAACATTCTGTAACTGAATAAACCTTTTTTGCTTATATTACTTGTTTATTATTAATAAGCGACCATATATTTCCGTCGCCTGAAACATTTTGTAACTGAATAAACCTTTTTTGCTTATATTACTTGTTTATTATTAATAAGCGACCATTTATTTCCGTCGCCTGAAACATTCTGTAACTGAATAAACCTTTTTTGCTTATATTACTTGTTTATTATTAATAAGCGACCATATATTTCCGTCGCCTGAAACATTTTGTAACTGAATAAACCTTTTTTGCTTATATTACTTGTTTATTATTAATAAGCGACCATTTATTTCCGTCGCCTGAAACATTCTGTAACTGAATAAACCTTTTTTGCTTATATTACTTGTTTATTATTAATAAGCGACCATTTATTTCCGTCGCCTGAAACATTCTGTAACTGAATAAACCTTTTTTGCTTATATTACTTGTTTATTATTAATAAGCGACCATTTATTTCCGTCGCCTGAAACATTCTGTAACCGAAAGAAAAGAAAGAGATTCAACAGAGGGCCCGGTAGGAGGCTTGCATGTGCAATATTGAAGGTCATGATGTCATTGCAGCTTTAAGTCTGCAGTGACCTTGTCACGCTTGTTACATACATTATACCAGCAAGGAGCTCAGATCTTGATGCTGTTCTGCCTCTGACTGAAACGATATTGTTTAAATGGTTTGCCATTAATGCCTCAGTAAACCTGTGAATTTCCCTGCCGCTTATACAAACCCGTAATACACGTGTAGAGGATTATTTCGTGCATAAAAACCTACACCCCGTTTGCGAGAGTATAGAGTTCGTTACTGAATACACTAACCGACACAGTGTAGCAGTAAAAAGGGCGAGGGTTGGCCACGTTACGTGTGCGAGGACTATTTGCAGCGCGACAGATTCACAAAGAAGCGTCAAATTCCTTCAGCGTCACTGTGAACCAACCTGGTATTACGCCACGACATGAGGTGGGACGAAACTCTAAACTCTCATTGAAAGTTGTGTAGACAACTTGTAAAAATATTTAATTGCCTCGAAGTGTGTATGATGTAACCTGTCTTGAAGACCCTGGATTGGCCCGGAAGTGTTCATTTCCAGCTGTTTCTTTAATGAGTCCTAACACCCCATCTAGGTCGGATTCGAACTGAATAACTTCATGCTCGAAGTCTAGCGCTTTTTAGCACTGAGCAAACTTTCCATAGCTAGAAATGAATTTCTCAAAGAACATCTCAAAACCTCCATTATGTAACGTTTAAATGTTGTCATGGTTACCATACAATACCAAAAACAATGCTCTAGGATAAAAAATCAATAAAATAAACTAACAACCTGGATTAACGTAATCGAACCTTGCTTCACAAACAGACAATGCGAAAGAAAAACGAAAAAGAAACTACAACACAATGCAAGCGATGAAAAAAGCGTATAAATAGTAACAAAAGTCCGACACCATATATAGAAAGGAAATTGGAAAATTGCAAAGAAGTTCTCTTTCTAATTTTCCACTTAATAATATTTATATCTATTCATATTTATATTAATTTTAACTATAAAATTTTAAAAAACTAAAATAATTTTTTTCTTTATTAATATGAGTAGGACTTTACTTTTAAAATTTTTTTACATTACTTGTTTATATTAATATTGTTCAAGAATTTCAAAGTGTAATTTTTTAAAAAAACATTTTTAAAGTAGGTAAACACATTACAAAAAAACAGGGCGTTACAAGCGTTGACATAAGAAAAATGTAAACTTTCAAATCGGGCAGGACTATTATAAGCTCTGGATAGCCGCAAAATTGTATAACACGAGTTTTAAAGGAAACGTGAATTCTGACACGTGTTTTCTTAAGAATGGAATAATTTAAGTGTGCAATTGAATTGAGTAATGAGTTTAGAACATATTTTTAGATTAAACTGAAAATCCACAGCTGGGCAATTAAGATTCAGTACGTTCTTTTAAATACTGATTGCCATTTGCAGATTTAAAGATGTATTTGTTCCGCCTGGGAAGATGAGTTAAAACAATACGGCTCCGTAATCTTAATAAAAAAGACGTAGCCTGGATGACAGAATGTCGTAAAGTCAGCTGCCTTCTAAAAAACGATAAAATGTTTTAATTGTTAAACATCCGGGCCTCTTCGTTAGCTTTATTTTCTTACGTAAAGCCCTGCGCAATCATACCGGGGCAATTAATTGGCTGCAAAAACCGAGAATTTTCTTGGCAATTAATTTTTGCTGAGGCGGATTTTTTAAGATATGATTTACATTTGTGAAATGAAGTTTGCATTTGGCTGTAAGAAAGAATTAATTTTACCCGTCATATTGAATAGGAAGAACATTCCGTATACAGTCATATCTGAGATATTACTGTACTTATTGGCAAATCTAGTCATCTCTGCTATTCTCAGAATAGCAGAAGAGACAATGCCGGGTTCTCTCTTCGACGTCTTGCAAAGCTGTACAGTTTTGAAGGTGTGGAGCCTCCAACTTGTGACGGTTACACATTATTCTTCGCTTAGCCTCCCAGTAGAAACAATGCTGGCTTCGCTCTTCCACGACTTGCAAACCTGTGCAGTTCTGAAGATGTGGACATTCATCTTGTGACGGTTGCACAGAGGGCATATCTCTGCTATATTCCGCCTAGCCTCCCGGTAGAGACAATGCTGGCACCGCTCTTCGACGTCTTCCAAAGCTATGCAGTTCTGAAGATGTGGGACGTCCATCTTGTGACGGTTGCACAGAGGGCATATCTCTGCTATATTCCGCCTAGCCTCCCGGTAGAGACAATGCTGGCACCGCTCTTCGACGTCTTCCAAAGCTATGCAGTTCTGAAGATGTGGGACGTCCATCTTGTGACGGTTGCACAGAGGGCATATCTCTGCTATATTCCGCCTAGCCTCCCGGTAGAGACAATGCTGGCACCGCTCTTCGACGTCTTGCAAAGCTATGCAGTTCTGAAGATGTGGGACGTCCATCTTGTGACGGTTGCACAGAGGGCATATCTCTGCTATATTCCGCCTAGCCTCCCGGTAGAAACAATGCTGGCACCGCTCTTCCACGACTTGCAAACCTGTGCAGTTCTGAAGATGTGGGACATTCATCTTGTGACGGTTGCACAGAGGGCATATCTCTGCTATATTCCGCCTAGCCTCCCGGTAGAGACAATGCTGGCTTCGCTCTTCCACGACTTGCAAACCTGTGCAGTTCTGAAGATGTGGGACATTCATCTTGTGACGGTTGCACAGAGGGCATATCTCTGCTATATTCCGCCTAGCCTCCCGGTAGAGACAATGCTGGCACCGCTCTTCGACGTCTTGCAAAGCTATGCAGGTCTGAAGATGTGGGACGTCCATCTTGTGACGGTTGCACAGAGGGCATATCTCTACTATATTCCGCCTAGCCTCCCGGTAGAGACAATGCTGGCACCGCTCTTCGACGTCTTCCAAAGCTATGCAGTTCTGAAGATGTGGGACGTCCATCTTGTGACGGTTGCACAGAGGGCATATCTCTGCTATATTCCGCCTAGCCTCCCGGTAGAGACAATGCTGGCTCCGCTCTTCTACGACTTGCAAACCTGTGCAGTTCTGAAGATATGGGACGTCCATCTTGTGACGGTTGCACAGAGGGCATATCTCTACTATATTCCGCCTAGCCTCCCGGTAGAGACAATGCTGGCACCGCTCTTCGACGTCTTGCAAAGCTATGCAATTCTGAAGATGTGGGACGTTCATCTTGTGACGGTTGCACAGAGGGCATATCTCTACTATATTCCATCTAGCCTACCGGTAGAGACAATGCTGGCTCCGCTCTGCCACGGCTTGCAAAGCTGTGCAGTTCTGTGGGGCCTACAACTTGTGAAGGTTGCACACCATTCTCCGCCTAGCCTCCCGGTAGATACAATGCTGGCTACCCTCTTCTCCACGCCTTCCAAACTTATGCAGTTCTGAAGGTGTGAGGATCCACCTTGTGACGATTGCACAGAGGACAAATACCTGAGACTGATAAGCCTATTTTATGTAAGTAGGCTAGCAGATAGTCATGGCCGTAAGCATTCTGAATTTAGCCACAGTTACCACTTTATGTAGGCCAAACACTTCGCCGCCAGGGGTAAAAAATGCAACCCGCTACGCAGCAGGTTGACTTATCGCCACTTGGAAATATGTCTGGAATGTTTATTGTTTGCGATCCTGTTGTAATAAGCTTATTACAAGCACAAATAAATAACACAACTACTGATAACATAACTTCCACTATAAAAGCTTTATTACCCATCATATTCGGCTCTCGAAAATCTTACCTACCAGAGGGCTTCGAGAAGATAACAGACGGTGAGGTAACCGTTCCGTCCTGCCTTCGTCCCAGTAACGTTACTACAAGTAACGGTGAAGAACTATGATTCTGAGAAAAGCAGAGCAGGTGGCCACACACTCGCGGCACATGCCAGATCTCAGAGCTACACAGCGTCCGTGCATACAATAGATAACGATCCTACGATATTTTTCAGTATCGACTTAGCCTACGTGTTCTGGCTATGAAGTATTTGAATTAGTTCGAGTATTTAGAAGGTTCTTACTCTATACGAACATCTTTAGTCTTGACTACTCGATTGCTGAAGATACGAAAAAGGTTTTTTTTTTAATGGTTCTAATAAAAACACTACCAGGATCGAGCAGTAACCAAGAGAATGATTTAGACACTATTACAACTTTAAGACTCCACGCTTTGTTTGGAACTGCTCCATGCGTGACATTTACAGTCACCGACCGGCCAAACAGCTGACTAGCCCTCACCGCTGACTATCGCCGGATCACACGCACAAACCAGTTTGAAACCTCTACTGCATCTTTAGTTACACGACATTCCATCTTTATAACATATAACTTCCAGGTAACTTTTTCTATAGAATAAAAAAAAAACAACATGAAACAATCTGGTTTATGGTTCATGTCGCGTGGATTATCGTAATATGTAGTTAGCGTTAATTTGTATGGTTCATCTTTTTGTTTGTTTTGTTTTATTTTGTTATTTTTGTGTGCGTTTTATGGTTAAATGTTCTCTTAGTGTTGTAGACGTGTTTAATTTTTAGCTGATTTTATGACCTGCCTACTTTGATGGGTTATTGTATTAATTTTTCGACTAAATTTTATTTAGTTATATAAAGTTTTAAATTATTGTAATTATGTATTTGAATTCTGTAAGCGTAATTACAAGCAATGTAATATTGTTTTCTGGCTTGGTGAGAGCAACGAACTAGTTTATTTTGCATTGTTAAAATAAATTTCTCTGACTCAGAGAATTACCAACGGTTTTCTCATTTATTTAATACTTATTTCAAGGGCTCAAATAAACAAGAGAAAATAAAACACGATAATGCATCAAAATGTTTGGTTTTCGAATTCCTCTAAATGTTATACCCTAAGGGACCCGTTGCTTTTCTATCTGTTTACGTTAAACATTTATTTTTTACCCGGCCACGAAATCTTTCAAGAAATATCCGGCAGTTTTTCATAAAAGTCATTTAGGCATATCATTGAAAAGTTTTACATTCCAGTAACAACGAAAAAATAAAGGCTAGAAAATATGTGTGTCGGTTGGTATTTTGTAAATAACAGTCATGAAATCGTCGGTTTCTAGAATATTTAATAAAATAAACGTTGTCTGTTTTTTTATCCACTGCATGGTAAGCGTTCATGGAAATGTGATAGAACACAAAGGACGAATTTGTTTATAATTAAAGGCCTGTTTTGGTTTTTGACTCTCCTATATTAAAGGAAATTTTTTATTTAAAGAAACCTTAATTATAAATAAGTAATATAGACAAACATTGTTTTAAAGTCAATTCCTACTGAGGTCAACAAAGGCGAGTTTGGGATAGGAGAGTTTACGAGAGCTGATAATGTTAACAATAGAAAGAATTTATTCAATTGGCTTATTATTTATTCAATAAATATTTCGAATGCTTAAATAAACATGAATATATTTGTGATTGGCCAGGTAAGGTTTCACTGCATAAAAATGGAAAGAATATATTTGTGATTGGCCAGGTAAGGTTTCACTGCATAAAAATGGAAAGAATATATTTGTGATTGGCCAGGTAAGGTTTTACTGCATAAAAATGGAAAGAATATATTTGTGATTGGCCAGGTAAGGTTTCACTGCATACAAATGGAAAGAATATATTTTGTGATTGGCCAGGTAAGGTTTCACTGCATAAAAATGGAAAGAATATATTTGTGATTGGCCAGGTAAGGTTTCACTGCATAAAAATGGAAAGAATATATTTGTGATTGGCCAGGTAAGGTTTCACTGCATACAAATGGAAAGAATATATTTGTGATTGGCCAGGTAAGGTTTCACTGCATAAAAATGGAAAGAATATATTTGTGATTGGCCAGGTAAGGTTTCACTGCATAAAAATGGAAAGAATATATTTGCGATTGGCCAGGTAAGGTTTCACTGCATAAAAATGGAAAGAATATATTTGTAATTGGCCAGGTAAGGTTTCACTGCATAAAAATGGAAAGAATATATTTGTGATTGGCCAGGTAAGGTTTCACTGCATAAAAATGGAAAGAATATATTTTGTGATTGGCCAGGTAAGGTTTCACTGCATAAAAATGGAAAGAATATATTTGGAATTGGCCAGGTAAGGTTTCACTGCATAAAATGGATAGAATCTATTTGTGATTGGCCAGATAAGGTTTTACTGCATAAAAATGGAAAGAATCTATTTGTGATTGGCCAGGTAAGGTTTCACTCCATAAAAATGGAAAGAATATATTTGTGATTGGCCAGGTAAGGTTTCACTGCATAAAAATGGAAAGAATATATTTGAAATTGGCCAGGTAAGGTTTCACTGCATAAAATGGATAGAATCTATTTGTGATTGGCCAGGTAAGGTTTCACTGCATAAAAATGGAAAGAATATATTTTGTGATTGGCCAGGTAAGGTTTCACTGCATAAAAATGGAAAGAATATATTTGTGATTGGCCAGGTAAGGTTTCACTGCATAAAAATGGAAAGAATATATTTTGTAATTGGCCAGGTAAGGTTTCACTGCATAAAAATGGAAAGAATATATTTGTGATTGGCCAGGTAAGGTTTCACTGCATAAAAATGGAAAGAATATATTTTGTGATTGGCCAGGTAAGGTTTCACTGCATAAAAATGGAAAGAATATATTTGGAATTGGCCAGGTAAGGTTTCACTGCATAAAATGGATAGAATCTATTTGTGATTGGCCAGATAAGGTTTTACTGCATAAAAATGGAAAGAATCTATTTGTGATTGGCCAGGTAAGACTTTACTGTATAACAATGGAAAGAATCTATTTACGTTTGGCCAGATTAGGCGTATATACATCTGGAGAGATGTGGGTTTGTATTGAAAACTGCAAACATTTTTACTTTATATAGTCACAGCTCACAGTATTTGTGTTTGTTTATAAACTGTGACAGGGGTTTATTTATTTGTGACAAGTTTATTAGTTAATGGATATAAAAGTGTATTATGAACACACCATATTGTGTTACACATAATCTTTGAAAACATTGTATATTTTATTTTAATTCTTACAAGACTTCTTATTAGAAATGAGGGCAAAAGCAGACGCTGTTAATTGAATTTGTTTCCATCTAAGGTTGGCCTTGACACACTCACTGTTAGCATCCTGGTCTGCCGTTGGGGTGTAGTGCAGGTAGTTTTGTCAAGTTTCCGTCCGCAAAGAGTTGCAATGTACGGCGGTGCACATGCTCGATATCTAACAGATCAATAGAACACAAAGGAAACACGCGACCCCCGCCCCGCCCCCCATCACGGCCAATTTCCTTACGAAACACAATTTAACCAACTTAAAGACAGTTCTTGTCTAGCAAAGTAACTGTTAAGCAATACCATTGTTTGTAGAATTGCAACATATACTGTAGATAGCGCAGAAACATCTGACGTCATTAAATGTGAAACTCTTCGTTTTAGTCGTGTTCACGTAACCAGAATATACGGTTCAAAATAAAGCGAAAAAAAGAACGCGCCAGTAATAAATTAATATTACTTTATAAAAGAAAAAGAATTCGTTATTATAAGTACGTCATACTTAGTCAATGTACGTCTAAGGATGACCTCTTAGAGTTGAAAATAGTCAGTAAGGTTTGTGGACGTTTTAGTGAATAAAACTAACTTTCTGTGTGAACCGTACTAGTACACACGTCCTACAATACATTATATGTTCACCGTGAGTTTCAAAGGTAACAATGTCAGCCTTAATGAGAATGACGAATTCATATATTATACAGATCGAACATAGCAACGCAACCTGAACAAAATCACACTCAAATAGTAAAAACCCCACTACTTCATCAACTTTCACGTGAAAATGGATAAGTTGTAAAACAATTCTAACCGTAAAAATTAATTTTGTAAGGGATATACACAAACAATTTTAAATACCATGTCCTTAATTGTATAAAAAATGCATATGACCTGTTAAAATTACACCTGGAAGCTCAGGATATATCTATGTCATTCAATATTCCCCCACGATTCCCTCTCCTTCTTACAACAGTTTGTATCTGGTGGAGATCTTTTTATGTCACCGATAGACTGATATATTTCTTGCACGCGACCCTACGCACGTCATGCCATAGCCTCCTATATCCTCCAATAAGGATTTATCCCAGCCTATCCTAGTAAAGAGGGGATACTAGCAGCTGTACCCGACCAGCACAGTAAGAGTAGACATAGTTTTCGGTAGAGTAGTAGAAGCAGGTCTTAGTTGTTCTGACAAAGCATGAACTGTAAATGGGTAGCCTGAATAACTTGAAATGGGTAGTAATTTCAAGTTATTTATTCTGGTGGGATACAGAAACAATACACTTTAAAGGTCAGTGTATAAACATAGATAAAAACGTCGAAACTACCCTCAACACATGGTATTTTGTGCTCTATAAAATACGGTAATTCAATATTTTAATGACTTAACAATATCCCCATTGACTTACAGAATACCTCAACGAACGCATTTGGCACCGGTTCAGCCGCATTGTTTAACACTGTGGCCCCCCCCCCCCAAGCTGGACTACTTGCTGTCGAGAGTTATTTCTTACACATACCTACACAATAACAAGTAATGTGTAGCTCACTGCATTGAAAATGCACTGAACTATTCCGAAACGCGTCTGTTGAGATATATCACAGATTAGAAGTATAATCAGTAAAATTTTGACTTAACTTCAACATAATAAGTACGATTATTAAGATATTAATGGATAATAAGAAATTAATTCTACTAACAAGTAGAAAGTAGGCTACTGACGTACTCTTAATGAAAACAGACAACTAAACCAAGACCTTGTAGATGAATCACGGAAAACAATCGGCGACAGGTTGGTAGTGTCCGCGCGCCTGGAGATGCGAGGAGCGCTTATGCATTGAATTGGAGTCAAAATCAATTTTAATACCTCTACACTGACAAGCTGTATTATGTTTCTATTATGTGAAGTCAAGATAATTATTTATCAATCAAGCTGTATTATGTTTCTATTATGTGAAGTCAAGATAATTATTTATCAATCAAGCTGTATTATGTTTCTATTATGTGAAGTCAAGATAATTATTTATCAATCAAGCTGTATTATGTTTCTATTATGTGAAGTCAAGATAATTATTTATCAATCAAGCTGTATTATGTTTCTATTATGTGAAGTCAAGATAATTATTTATCAATCAAGCTGTATTATGTTTCTATTATGTGAAGTCAAGATAATTATTTATCAATCAAGCTGTATTATGTTTCTATTATGTGAAGTCAAGATAATTATTTATCAATCAAGCTGTATTATGTTTCTATTATGTGAAGTCAAGATAATTATTTATCAATCAAGCTGTATTATGTTTCTATTATGTGAAGTCAAGATAATTATTTATCAATCAAGCTGTATTATGTTTCTATTATGTGAAGTCAAGATAATTATTTATCAATCAAGCTGTATTATGTTTCTATTATGTGAAGTCAAGATAATTATTTATCAATCAAGCTGTATTATGTTTCTACAGCTGTACTATCACATAATCCATAAAATCAGCTGTTTTATGAAATCATATGCTGTCACTTATTTTATACAAAGTGGGACGAAATGACCATATTGCATACCTTGCCCCTTTTGTAAAAAGTTTTCCACCCATATAAAACTAAAATAATTAATTTTTAAATTAAATTAGTGAATTAATACTTGGGGAAACTGTATTAACATCTAGTATGTTCCACTACAAGAAAAAATATATTATAAAATTTGAGTGGATTAATAAAACGTATTTTATTAACGATTGAAAATTTGAAAACGATATACAACTAATAAAAGAGAGCCTGTGAACTAATAAACAGGAATTGAACAATAAATACAAATGTGTAATTTTACTTTTGTTTTTTATTGTTTAAAACACTGAATATTTGAGACAGGTCTTGGTAGGACCGGATGTGGGCCGTGGACATTAGAATGGTTGGCGCTGATTTAGAACATGAATATCGTTTTATATTTCCCCAGTTACGTTTGAACCAACTGTTTAAAAGTATTGAGTGTAGTGAGAGCGGACGGCACTCTCACATGCTTTGAAGTTTTGCGCATGCGTCCCGGTTCGTGGCCCTTGAGTAGTCGTGAGGGTATTACTGTCACTGTTAAGCTCTATATTTTTAAAATACTTCGCTAACCAGCCGTACATCGAGACCCTGCTGTTTTACTACCTATAACACAATTTTAATTTAAAGTTGCCTGTTTTACATATAAAAAAATTGTCACCAAATATATACAAAGTTTCTGATTTTAATTTTTGATGTTTTGAACCATTGTGACAATAAAGCAAAGATAAGTTTAATACAAAAATTATATGACTAAATACATAGCTTTTACATTAACAGATGTTTTAAACCTTACAAAACGTTTCCACACTATATAAATACTGTTTAACGTTAATGGAAATCTGTTGGATCCATTAATTGTTAAGGGACGAAGAGATTAAGGTAAATACTGGGAACATGGCGGAATCTAATCTTTGCAACTTTGTAGACGCAGTGCCATCACAATAAATGAAACGTACACAGCTTCAAGTAAGTTTTAACGCGTAAACAATACGAACGGAGGGAGAAAACTTTAAAAGGAAATTGAATTCGCGTTGGTGTGTGTGTGTGCAATTGCTTCGATTCAGTAGCCAGAAGATTAAATAGATGAAAGATGTCGGAGGAGGGGCAGCTTTGTCTTCAAAGCCGATTGAATTTGTCGGGAGATGAGGAGCGGGAGGGGGGAAGTCGGATACGTTACAGAGAAGGTGACGTGATTTCAATATGAAGAGACCTGCTTGTAATTAAGAGGAGCGGAGCGAGCCTGGTTCGGGTTCTTGTATTACAGATACGGACATTATAATCTGCCGCTAAAGAATTAATCTGTTCCTCAAACAAACTTGCCACACATGAAATGATGGCTATGGGCGTGGTTGATGAGGATACGCTGTTTGCACTTAGTATCTACCACTTAGTGCGCTTAAACTAGAGGAACCGTATTTACAAATATACCTGCTGCTAGTATTACTCTCTCGGGCCGCAATGTTTCTCGGTCGGGTAGTACCTCCAAAATTCGCCTCGAAAAAACAAAATAATATTACTAAATGTAAATAATTGTAACCATCTCTTTTTTCACCCTTATTTAACCGTTAATGTGGAATTAAAATTATTTGTAACGAAATATAATTTCATTTTCTACTTTATTTGAACGAATGTATAATTATTTATAAATTAAAAATCACTAGCATTGTTATAAATTTTCCTAATATTCCTCATGCACGAATACTCCAGTACAAAAATAAAACTGAAAAAACATAAAGTTTCCCGAGTATATTTTATTTTTTCTTAAAATACTTATTTCAACATATAATACAAATATATAAAACCAATTTAATTGGCTGAGCAATATTTAATATAATTAAAAAAATTATTAGAATGAAAAAAGTAATTTAGAGTCAAGAAAGTTGTAAAGGGATAAAATGGATTCTTTATTAAAAGCACGATACTAGTTACAGACGACCTGTTTATAAAGGACTATTATAGGAGATGTAGAAAGAGAACTTTTAGCGAACTTTTTACTCTTGAAACTGAGTCTAAGTTTCAGTATTCCCCGAGCTGCAATAAGCTTTTAGAGAAAAGTCGTATTTTTCTACTCGTTCTCAAAGGTTGCTAAATACAACAAAGGAACCGGCTTAGCTTTTTACAAATCAGTACACAAAGGGTTAAAACGCTTTGTATATGTACTTTTATATTCCCAGTGATTAAAAAAATAAAGCCCATTGAGGACCCTCACACATTGACGCTCACACACTCACACGCGTTGTCCTGTCTAGTGTGCACCAAATAGCTTGGCGTATAGAAGGAAATGTAGTCCAAGTTGCTCTCGCTTGTACGTTCACTCTACAGTCAACTCAACCTGTAAATCCCTGCCGCCCTCAGTAAAGGCGACAGAATGGACTGCGTGCGAGCTCATACTGTACTGGTAATAGTGTAGTGGAAGAAGCGTGGTGCGCATGCGCCAATGTAGTGCCTAGTTAGGTTGCGCGCACTATAGCTGCAGCTGTTGGTTTTCCGTGAGTCACCAACGATGGATTAGTCTACATAATTATACGTTTTAAACTGTTACACTTATATAATTTCTATTGGCATTTTTTTCGTGTTACGTATTTGTAGAAACAGAGACCGAATACTACGTAATTAAATCGATATTTAATGTAATATCGATATTAAACTAATAAAAATCGCAAATCGATATTCAATGACTGTTATCTTTTTTATCTTCAGTAGTGATATAATTATATAATTGTATCAGTTGTAATCTCTATTATTTCTTTACATATACACTATTTGGTCTGTCCAGTCTTGCTATGTTTATTTTCGTCTGGATTTCAAGTGCTACGAAGTTAGGTGTCAAGTTTTTATACAACCCTTCCAAAACATCGGCCTTGTGTCCCACTTAAAGGCCATCTTAGTACAGCCCGAGACGTCTCTACCTTGTTTACTCTGTATGTTTATTACTCTCGACTCTCTTACACAAGCTACAGTTACCTTCTCTGCACTTTAAATCTCCTGAGTGTTTGTACACAGCTCAGCCAGGCAAGATGAACGCAAAAGCTATAGTAAACCTATTTACTCCCAAACCAACTCTAAGTTCGACTAGTGTCGATTTTAAAACATTTCCTCTTCAAAATAAAAAAGAAACAAGTAGATCTGTCACTAACACATTAACGCACTTTTCAAATCTACTGCAGACAGTTCAAACAATTTTAAAATGTATCGAACTTCTCTTCAAACCGTTTAAACATTTAAATTTCATAAACCTGTTTGAACATTTCTTTTTAACCAAGTAAATCTAAAACATTTTAAATACCTATTAAAGAATTTTACACACACGAGACCGAGAAATGTATTTAAAACAGTTTTGTTTTTGTGTATACACACACAGGTTTTGTAATAAAAAAAATATTGATATACGAGTCGATCAACATTTACTTCAATTAAACGGCGACATATCGACAGATAATTTGCTTAATCCTTCAAGCGTAGAAGTTGAAGCCAATGCATAGATCCTATATGGGATTAATATTTAATTTTAAAAAAAAAAACAATGTCTGAAAAAGTATAATAAATATAATATAAATAACAACAGATATATATTGACTTAAATTTGAAAAAAATAAAAAATATTACAACCTCTTAAAACTAACAATAATTATGATTATAAGAAATATAATTTAGATGGCACATAAATAACAACATAATTTCTAAAAAAATGAAAAATATTACAACCTCATAAGGTCCTGTTAGACATAATGGTGTTCTATAAAAGATTGTAATATAGAGTTAAAATAATAAAATCGACCTCTGTAGTAAGAATTCTAAGGATCTAACATATTACATTAATTTTTAAAAAGCGGTTGTTTTTTGTTTAAATAAATAAATATTAATTCACACAACACACACAGGTGTGCATGGCACACACACACACACGCGCGCGCGCGCGCACACACGCACGCACGCACGCACGCACGCACGCACGCGCGCGCGCGCACACACACACACACACACACACACACACACACACACACACACACACACACACACACACACACACACACACACACACACACACACACACACACACACACACACACACACACACACACACACACACACACACACACACACACACACACACACACACACACACACACACACACACACACACACACACACACACACACACACACACACACACACACACACACACACACACACACACACACACACACACACACACACACACACACACACACACACACACACACACACACACACACACACACACACACACACACACACACACACACACACACACACACACACACACACACACACACACACACACACACACACACACACACACACACACACACACACACACACACACACACACACACACACACACACACACACACACACACACACACACACACACACACACACACACACACACACACACACACACACACACACACACACTGGCTTCTTATAAGGTGGCGCAATGGTACTCGAGGCTCCCGTACAGGTATTTTCGTTTAACGACTACTACAACTAATCGACCCATTACGTACTGAACTAAACATCCAATTCCGCGGTAGCACTTCTATCAATTTTAACATTCAGAGTGTAACCATAACGTGTCTACAGGTTTGTTTCTCTTTAACACTTTTTATAAACGTCCATCACAGCACACCTAAAGGGAACGTACCGCGATCATGGCGTCTCGTTCCAATGATTCTGCTTTTACGATTACCACCGGTGTTTGAATGCTTTTACCATGTATTGTGCATTTCGTTGCATCACTCCTAACATAATTTTTACATTTTATTTACTTAAATACCCGCAAGAGCTCCGTTCTGGTGTAAACAAGTGTTCGAATTTCGCAGGAAATGTTTGCAAAATATTCAACCGGAATTTCCGCGCGCTATTTTAAGTCTGTACTCTACATGTAACGGAGACAGGGGGAGGCGACGCAAACTGTTATCGATTAGTGGAGTACACTTTCACAGTCTTTTCAATTTGCTGAGTTTAATGAAGTCATGTTAAACGTACAGACTTACGATCTGTTTAGCATTCAAAGAGAAAAATTACTTTACGTGATAGATTATTTCGTATACAGAACGTAATGTAATATTTGATTTGCTATACAGTACAGTCTCGCTAATCCGGTCTCCGATGATCCGGACCTCCGGCTAATCCGGACGGCCCAAAAGTTTTGTTTAGTTATAGTATTTTACAGTGCACAATCAGTCTGCTGTCCACAAAAATATTTATTTTTATACGTCTATATTTGTTATTTTTCAAAGGGGTTTTCCTACTTTAATACTCAAATAATATAATTTATTCATTAAAATATGAAATAGGTGTACCACTTGTTTGTTTCTTTTGCCTACTAAAGTAGAAAAAACTTCTTTGAAAAAATATATACAAATTAGATCACCCAACACTACAACGTACGTGACATCAGAGACATCTTGCGATAAACAAAAGATAAAGGACCGCTGACTAAACGGATAAACAGTCTATCCGTCTGGCGTCAGGTCAGTTGTTTTGTCGGACAGATGCCACTTTTCCTGCTTCTCGCAAGATATCTGCTCAGTTGTCATTTAATTCTAGTGCGATATTGATCTGTGTTTTTTATTTACGTCTCGTTCAGTGTTCAGTGAAAATGGCGACTAAACGTAAGTCAGTGACAGTGACAATGGAACAAAAACTCCAAGCTTTGTTTCGTATTGATGGAGGTGAATCGCTTATTAAAATTGCAAAAGAGTTAGGTGTGGGAAAACAAACTGTTTCCGATTGGAAAAAAAAGCGACAGGAAATTGAAGATTTTTGTGCAAAAATGGTTAGTAAAGACAGTTTAGGCGGCAGAAGCACTTTAAAAAAACCAAAAAATGAAACCCTAGATGATGCTTTGTATGTTTGGTTTTGCCAACAACGGGAACAGGGTGTTCCTTTATCGGGTGTAAATTTGCAAACGATCGCGCTGAAACTGAATGAAAAGTTAAAAGGAGACCCTAATTTTACTGCCAGTGTGGGATGGCTGTCACGGTGGAAGGAACGACACGGCATCCGTCAACTCGGAATAAGTGGTGAAATTTTGTCAGGTGACAGTGATGCAAGTGAAAAATTCAAAGACAAATTTGGCAAGTTTCTCAGAGATGAAAACTTACAACCTTGTCAGGTGTTCAACGCTGACGAAACTGGATTAAATTATAAAATGTTCCCAAAAAAAACTTTAGCTTCCAAATTAGATTCAGTAGCAAAAGGCCATAAAGTTAAGAAAGAACGTATGACTTTGCTGCCCTGCAGTAATGCTTCTGGCGATCTAAAATTTCCACTTTTGGTGATAGGGAAATCCGCAAAGCCTAGGGTTTTTAAAAATGTAAATTTAAGTGTTCTACCGGCCCAATACAAGTTCCAAAAATCAGCGTGGATGAACAGTCAAATTTTTAAGGACTGGTTTTTTGAAAACTTTGTTCCAACAACAGAAAAGTTTTTAAAAGAGAAAAAACTCCCTCGAAAAACGGTTTTACTAATTGATAATGCCCCATGCCACCCAAATGAAGAAGAATTGCGTCATGGTGACATTTTTGTTAAATTTCTTCCTCCTAACGTAACGGCTCTCATTCAGCCGATGGATCAGGGCGTGATCGAAGCGATAAAACGGCGATATAGGAAAAAGTTAATTTTATCGCTTTTGGAACAACAAGAAGCAGATCCAGCTACAAAATTTATTGAAAATCTTAAAAAAGTGACTATAAAGGATGTCATTTATATGGCTGCAGAATCGTGGGAGGAAATTCAACCGTCTACACTACAAAAAAGCTGGAAAAAATTGTGGCCTGAAATGCCACAGGAAAGTGGAAAATCTGACAGTCAACCTACTAATGACGACAATGAATTTGTTCAGATTTTTCAACAATTGGAGGGTTGTGCCGAGTTGAAAGACACTGATATTTCCGAGTGGATTATCAGTGATAATGACATTGGTCATCAAGTGCTCAACGAGGACGAAATCGTCGCGGTGTGCACTGCAAACGCAGAAAATGACAGCTCGGAAGAGGAAGACTACACAGACGAACCTGTCAGCCTAACTCATGATGAGGCGGCTGCAATGCTGGAGGGGTTGATGACTTACTTTGAGAAAAAAAGTGATACGTCAACTGCGGAGCTACTGACCTTGAAACGCCTACGAGATCGTACTGTGAAACGACGTCATTCATCGTTAAAACAAAAGAACATTACGGACTTTTTTCACTAAGTTTTTTAAAGTTTGTTTTTGTTTCAGTTTCATTTTTGTTTGAGTTTTTTGTGCGTTTATACAGTATAGTGTAAATAACTTTATGTGAATACTTTTATTCAACGAGAAAGGTGCTTAGATATTTATTTATGTCATGACTTTTCTGTTATAATTATAGGATTTTTTGCTACATAAGCTATGAAATACTGTACTGTAAGCTATATTTAGGCCTCAATTTCACTAAAACTACAATTTCAATATGTTTTCCCACCTAAAACACATATTGTATGCATTTGTTTGGCTTTTTCCGTCTAATCCGGACTTTCGTTGATCCGGACCGGGTCCGGTCCCATCAAGTCCGGATTAGTGAGACTGTACTGTATATTACTGACACTTAGTTTAACAACACAAAGTTCAGAGATTATAATTGTTTAATCATCGAATTAAATATTTTTGTTTTTATAAAAATAGCGTATAAAATATATCGCAGTTGTACAAAATATTACATTTATTCAATCCCATCTATTAGTTCACACTCTACCTATATACATCTTGTTCGAATTTTCAACCGTTAATAAAATAATTTTTATTCATCCACTTAAATTCAAATACATTTTTTTAAACTTGTAACGGATAAAACTTATTCTCAATACAGTTTTTTTTTTCAAATAATAATGCACTAGTTAAATTCAATTAATTAATTTTAGTTTTATACGGGAAAAACCTTCTATAAGAGGAGCAAGATATGCAAAATAGTTATTTCGTCCCATTTTGCTTAAAATACGTGATAAATATAATTTCATAAAACAGCTGATTTTATGTCATAGGTTATGTGGTAGAACAGCTGTTTTAACGCATAGGTTACTTCATTTTACTTTTATGTTACTTTATTTATATTCATTTTAATTATTTAATAAAACGTAACTAACTTAGTATTGTTATTTTTTCCGCAATAACTTTTTATGCATTAAAGGATTCATTCTATAACTAAATACATGTTTTTATAAAAAGTGTAATTTTATTTTTTGTCCAGAACGTAATATCCCACTTCTGGAATAGCTGTGAAGTTTAGACCCTATAATACTCCAAAGAAATCAAGTCGAACGCAATGCGACAGTCGTAGATACAACCAGAAAATAAGCAGCCTATATATGTCAGCGATACACTAGCTATAGTAACGGAGAGTCGTCGCTAAGCATTATCAATGCAAGTGGCTGCATTTGTACGGAAACTGACTGTATCGGAAATGCAACTCTGAACCATAAAAAATTAAAGATTTCGCAAACTCTATAAAGACATAATTTCTAGAGCTTAATTATTGTAAATCTATAATTAAACACCTGATCCTTTTAGGTATTTAAGTACCATTGTTCAACACTAGATCCATTTAGGTATTTAAGTAGCCTTGTTCAACACAAGAGCCATTTAGGTATTTAAGTACCATTGTTCAACACAAGATCCATTTAGGTATTTAAGTACCCTTGTTTAACACAAGAGCCATTTAGATATTTAAGTACCCTTGTTCAACACAGAACCATTTAGGTATTTAATACCCTTGTTCAACACAAGAGCCATTTAAATATTTAATACCCTTGTTCAACACAAGAGCCATTTAGATATTTAAGTACCCTTGTTAAACACAGAACCATTTAGGTATTTAATACCCTTGTTCAACACAAGAACCATTTAGGTATTTAAGTACCTTTGTTCAACACAGAACCATTTAGGTATTTAATACCCTTGTTCAACACAAGAGCCATTTAAATATTTAATACCCTTGTTCAACACAAGAGCCATTTAGATATTTAAGTACCCTTATTCAACACAAGAACCATTTAGGTATTTAAGTACCTTTGTTCAACACAGAACCATTTAGGTATTTAATACCCTTGTTCAACACAAGAGCCATTTAGATATTTAATACCCTTGTTCAACACAAGAGCCATTTAGATATTTAAGTACCCTTATTCAACACCTGATCCTTTTAGTAATTTAAGTACCCTTATTCAACACAAGAACCATTTAGGTATTTAAGTACCTTTGTTCAACACAGAACCATTTAGGTATTTAAGTACCCTTGTTCAACACAGAACCATTTAGGTATTTAATACCCTTGTTCAACACAAGAACCATTTAGGTATTTAAGTACCTTTGTTCAACACAAGAGCCATTTAGATATTTAAGTACCCTTATTCAACACAAGAACCATTTAGGTATTTAAGTACCCTTGTTCAACACAGAACCATTTAGGTATTTAATACCCTTGTTCAACACAAGAGCCATTTAGATATTTAAGTACCCTTATTCAACACAAGAACCATTTAGGTATTTAAGTACCTTTGTTCAACACAGAACCATTTAGGTATTTAAGTACCCTTGTTCAACACAGAACCATTTAGGTATTTAATACCCTTGTTCAACACAAGAACCATTTAGGTATTTAAGTACCTTTGTTCAACACAAGAGCCATTTAGATATTTAAGTACCCTTATTCAACACAAGAACCATTTAGGTATTTAAGTACCCTTGTTCAACACAGAACCATTTAGGTATTTAATACCCTTGTTCAACACAAGAGCCATTTAAATATTTAATACCCTTGTTCAACACAAGAGCCATTTAGATATTTAAGTACCCTTATTCAACACAAGAACCATTTAGGTATTTAAGTACCCTTGTTCAACACAGAACCATTTAGGTATTTAATACCCTTGTTCAACACAAGAACCATTTAGGTATTTAAGTACCTTTGTTCAACACAGAACGATTTAGGTATTTAATACCCTTGTTCAACACAAGAGCCATTTAAATATTTAATACCCTTGTTCAACACAAGAGCCATTTAGATATTTAAGTACCCTTATTCAACACAAGAACCATTTAGGTATTTAAGTACCTTTGTTCAACACAGAACCATTTAGGTATTTAATACCCTTGTTCAACACAAGAGCCATTTAGATATTTAATACCCTTGTTCAACACAAGAGCCATTTAGATATTTAAGTACCCTTATTCAACACAAGAACCATTTAGGTATTTAAGTACCTTTGTTCAACACAGAACCATTTAGGTATTTAATACCCTTGTTCAACACAAGAGCCATTTAGATATTTAATACCCTTGTTCAACACAAGAGCCATTTAGATATTTAAGTACTCTTATTCAACACAAGAGCCATTTAGGTATTTAAGTACCCTTATTCAACACAGAACCATTTAGGTATTTAATACCCTTGTTCAACACAAGAACCATTTAGGTATTTAAGTACCTTTGTTCAACACAGAACCATTTAGGTATTTAATACCCTTGTTCAACACAAGAGCCATTTAAATATTTAATACCCTTGTTCAACACAAGAGCCATTTAGATATTTAAGTACCCTTATTCAACACAAGAACCATTTAGGTATTTAAGTACCTTTGTTCAACACAGAACCATTTAGGTATTTAATACCCTTGTTCAACACAAGAGCCATTTAGATATTTAATACCCTTGTTCAACACAAGAGCCATTTAGATATTTAAGTACTCTTATTCAACACAAGAGCCATTTAGGTATTTAAGTACCCTTATTCAACACCTGATCCTTTTAGTAATTTAAGTAGCTTTTTTCAACACTGAAACAAGTGAAAATGTATTGATACAAGTTCGAAATTCACTAAAAGTGATAAATCTGAAAATAAATATATTTCCAGTTCGATGTTTGACTGCTCTATAGCAAACAATGATTAAAGGGCTGTCTACAGAGAACACAAAGCAGAAATGGCAGGGAATAATGGAAACTGATATACCAATAAAAGTATAAAGACTGTATGCCAGTTGCGAACTTCAAAGGAACATTTTTACAGGTTGTTTATCTATCGTCTGACGGCATTAGTAATGGATGATTTTGCAATGAGTTCGTCTGTAGCTCCTTTAGTAAATACACGATTATAAATGCGGACCGCGGTTGTTGTTATTTCATGGACTGTTTTATTAATATTTAGATCAGTGAAGATGGTTTTCCTCAAAATAATTGTACATTAAATGTAAATCATTGAAGAGATCAGAGATGGTATTGAAGAATTTATAATACGGTAAAAAAAGACTATTTTAAAAGATAGAAAATAGATAATTTAATCATTTTATGAAACAAGATTTTGTATACATCGAAGATTTATTGGAAATTGAAGACTTTTTCTGAAAAAGCTGTGAATTACAAAGCATATCAGAAATAGTAAAAAAATGTATGCCATAAAAAATACACAATTGTAAAAGCATAAATACTTAGTTAATTTATGTATTTTCTGAAAAAAGATTTTCAAAGTTAAGTTTTATTTTTGTAGGCAATAACCTAAAGATGTACTGCGCGTCGAAACGAGCAACTGATGTGTAATAACGAGCTTACGTAGCACCACAATAGAACGTTCAATCTCGGTCAATGTTTCGACAATATTAATGACAGTAAAGGCTGCATAGACATGATTACTTAACAGGTAGGTTACTGGTGAAGATAGTTTTTTATTGTTTTCATTTCTATAGAGTAATAAAATGTAATTATAAAATCATATTGACTAATCAATGCAGTTTATGACGGAATAACTAAATATACCCAAAAATAAACAGAAATTAAGAAGTTTTTAATTTATTTTTCCAAACATTTCTTAATACACGTCCTTTGGTCAGAGATATCAGGATCAAATATTTACCTAAATGTACAAAGGGGAACTTTGCCATAAAAACCCTGTAACCGTAGCAACAGTGTAAGTAGTGGTCATTTAAAGTTTTATTATAGCCCAGTTTTTTAATAGCTCTTTGCAATAAAGTGTACACTGCCGTACTTGAGTCTTTCGGAGCTATAAAATTTTAAAATAAATCTCTACACAGTGATTTTATTATCCACATTTTTAATCCTTTAGATTATTGTGATTAAAATTTTCATCAATTTGAAAATGAGCTACAGTAAGAAGTCCCTCTTACTACAGGTTTATAATTAATTTTTATAAGCCTAGAAATTAAAATCAATTAAGTACAAATCAAGTAATAGTGTAACGTGTTAAATAACTTAATTCTAAGGGAATTAATTGATTTTAAAGATTGCAGTAATTCATTACATAATTAAAGATTGACCTGCAATATCAAATGTTCAGTTGGAACAAGAATGATGTATATTACAAATAATTTAGACACAATGTTAGTTCAAACAAATCAAATTTTACTTTTGCCAATTAAACAAAATTGACAAATAAATACATATTGGAATTGCTGGCTTACCCTGGTTACATTACATATTTAATTTAACAGACTTGTTATATGAATATCTATGCCCGAGAGGAGATATTTATTTGAAATTGCTTGTATATATTTAAGATGCTTTAACGATTGTACATTGAATTTAAATTACTTATTTTACATTGCACTATTACTTTAAACACTTTGCTTTACAGAGAACTAGCTTATAAGGCACACATTACAATACACGCCGGCTTTTTTTAATATGTAACAAACCTAAAAAGTGTTACAATAGCAAATTAATTTTTCTCTGCCATGTTTTTACAGCTCTTTTACAATTTCTTCTGTTAGTTCACATTATCCTTATATATATTTATATAGAATATCTTTTTCAAATTTTCAATCGTTATTAAAATACTTGTAAAATCCAATCTAGTTCAAATATACTTTTTCAAACTTGTGGATGAAAACTGATGTTAATAAAGTTTTCCACACATTCATTAAGTAAATTCAATGCATAAAATTCAGTTTCTTTTTTACCGCTTAATATTATGATTTATAAATATAATATATATTAATTGTGATTATTTAATAAAAAGTAACTAAAATGAAAATTTTCTTTGATGACGTAAGTAGTAATTGTCTAATTTTTTTATTGTTTATATTACTTGTTTAATTTTGGAATTCACAGATTCACGCAAGATCTTTATCAAAAGGGCATTGTAAGAAGTTCACAGTTACAGTTCCGCTAGTGTAACCTGAGGGAAACAGAACGGAATATGTTTGTATTCAACCATGATATTCTTACCATCACTATCTTTACTCTACCAAATGAAAACTGGAAACTAAGCATTTCGAGTCACAAATATTTTTAATCGCAGACCCTTTTGCCGAAGTCGCAGAATCATTTTTTTACGCTCATGCACCAGGGTGTATCGTTTGTCACGTTTTCAGGTTTTTCGACTTCATTTGATAACAAAACAAACAAATAATAAATATACAAAAACCTCTCACCCACAAACCTTCTTTATTTTACCCTTATCCTCAGAAGGATAACATACAAAGACTGAGGATGGTTACTTGGTAACTGAACTGTACATAAGGGTAAAATAAAGAAAGTTTGTGGTTAAGAGGTTTTTGTGTATTTATTATTAAACTCAACCACAGTATATTCCTAATAAATAGTAACAAGACAAACTTCTCATAAATATGCTTGTGAATTAAGGTTTCTTTATAAAACCGAGTTGTAAAACATATATATTGATAAAATAAAGTTTTATTACAATGTATACGTACTGAGGCGAGTGATGAAACTCTCACTGTGCATAGGAGGGGAGGTAGCAGTTTAAGAGAAAGCTTACTCAGCCGGAGTGGGTAGGCTGTTGTACTACCCACCTCCCGAACATCAGTGCTTTGCTATACAGTCTGCTTTAACTGTGAATCACTCTTTTATCAACAGACTCACTTGCTGACGTGTTATTTGGCAATTTTAGCTTAGACTCCTGAAAATAATAACTTTAAAACAGAAATGTTTTTGGAAAGACCACAATACAAACAACATGCGCGCAGCATAAAAGTGGTTCGT
The DNA here is from genome assembly GCA_036971475.1 of Prosapia bicincta. Taxonomy (NCBI): domain Eukaryota; kingdom Metazoa; phylum Arthropoda; class Insecta; order Hemiptera; family Cercopidae; genus Prosapia; species Prosapia bicincta. Next base: position 140,571 of record JBAIZL010000084.1, on the reverse strand, counting down.
TGCAGATGTTCTGCGCATGCGCCAACATTCTCTGTTCCCCTGTCGGGTGCGTTTCATTACTTGCCTCGCAAGCTATAGCTACAAAGCATCCGGTCAGTATAAGTTTGAGTAGAATAAAATAAGTAGGTTTCCAATCCAAAAACAAACAAGACGAAGCGCGAAGAGCATTCGCGTAAACAAAAATATTCTGCGACTATATAGAATGTTCGTTTCTTCCAATGGCAAAAGTAATGTCTGATAAAATAAATAAATTCGGCCTCAATCTCTTTATGTCATGTATACGATTTTATAAGACATATTATAAGATGTTTTTAGAAAATACAATAATTTTGAAATTACGATAATCTTCAAGAGAACGTTATAAAGAGTATGAAGTGGAGTTTAGAAACAAGAGTTTAAAATAAATTTATATGGGATCTTTTGGATTTGCTCTCTAGTTTATTTGTTAAACAAAGGAGTCAGTTTAAGAAAGATTTCTTTGTCAAACAATAATGGGAAGATTTGAATCAACGCCCCGACGTGATCTGTGATGCCACATTGTGTGCTTGAACGGAAACTACTGCGCAGCAGACTACAAAGTTTCCATTGTTTAATTACAATTACATCAATAGGAGCACTGGCATGAAAGTGTAATATTTGCGCCACATATTATAGTGTATGTGTGTTTTCGTGCGCGCGTGCGTAGACATGAACCATTAACATGGTAATTAACATTTTATAAAACATATATTTATAAAAGACAATGGATTGAAACCTTTAATTATCTTGATACACTGACAATATCAAGCACATTTCAACCTACTATACAACAGTCGGTTTGCAACTGTTGAATCGTGAAGAGGCTGTTGAATATGTCAGTATGATTATTAATATACACATCTTCATTTCTGTTGGGAATATTTCTATACGTTTGAGTACATTTTTCTGTCATTCCTAACTTTTCAATATTCTCTTCTGTTGACGCGTTTCGGAGTAACTCCATTTTCAGAACTTCAAAGTACTGGTGGCCCAAATTTTGAGCCCGTCTTTATATACCGTTAGCCACGCCCCACCCCCCACTTACAGACCTCACTTCCAATGCACTCAAACATATATGTCAGTATATATTAAATTGACGAAAATCTTTGAGCAATTACTTCTATAAATATTTTCCTTTATGAGGTGTGTACTCGTATTGATTAGTAAAAATCCAAATTTAGCACGAGAAACTTTATCTGCAATTTACACTCACACACGCGCGCGCTAACACACAGCGTGTTCAATAAGTTGCTCCGCAGCAAGTGCAAGACCAAAAACCCAAGCTTTTGTAAAACCGCTGACTCAGAGTTGATCGCAGTAAGCCTATGTAATCTATCACCGTTTATCTGGAATAAATTACACTTAAATAATAAGAAATTATACCAATAAACCTCTTCCGCAAATATTTTAATTTTAACCTAATGTACATTTCAGTTAACAAGTAACCATCCTCAGAGCCATAACAAGCAAGACTCGCTGTTATGACAAGTATCAGAAGTCTTGCTTGTAATGATTCTGAAGATGGTTCCTTAATAACCGAAACGTACATCAGGTTGAAATAAAAATATTTGTGGTCAGAGGCTTTTGAGTATTATATTAATGTGTATTTTAACTTACATTAGACGAAGTCGAAATACTGCAAGTTTTTTATATAAGAAATTAACAAGTTCGTTTAAACAGAAAATTATCTAACAAATGTCTATCCGGCCTCTCGAACGTCACTCTGCCTGACCACCGTAGTTCCGACTTCTTATCTCAAACGTTTCTGATAACAAGAACAGCTCGATAAAAACAATTGTACATTTTCACTCAGGCTAACTCTCTCATCATTTCCCACAACTAGAGCGTATTTTTAAAGTATAATATTGTATCTCAATAATATATTAGAATATAATTAATTTAAATTGTATTTCATGCGTCTTTTATTGAGAAGGTTTTTGAAACATTTAAAAATATTTATTCTATAATTAGGCCTACTTTAACAAGTTGCAATGCTCCGTAATTTAAACGTTTTAGGTCTCTAAGCGATCCATTGTTGCCCAGAAAATCTATTATTTTCACACGGGAAAGTGGAGTTTTTCTAGTTTTATCTAAGCTGTAACTAAATGTATTGGCAGTTAATGGAAATCAACACATATCATATGTTATATGTAAATTACTGTAACTATGTTAAATTGAAACTTTAAAGTACTAAATGTAAAAAAATATATCGATTAAAAATTAATATTTTTTATTCTGAACCAAACAGGCGACGAAGAAACAGATGAAACATTATTTTTATATTTTGTTAATAATTAAAATATACGTCGGTTAAAATAATAACACAAAAAATCAAATGTATTATTATATTTTGTTCATGTTTTGTTTGTTCCAGGCAACAACATCGCAGTATCTTAAATAAATATTCTATGGTATGATATTATATTTTTTCCAGCTAAACTCTCTTATAACCAACTCTTTACATATAGTGGAGAAAATATGTATACAACGTCGCCGCTAGCGCCATCTACCTGCTGTAGGACGACAACCAAGTCACGCACGGAGGATTAGCTGGGGAGCATGTTTATACAATTATAATCTAAAGCACAGTAGCGTAGGTACAATATAAACATGCAAAAACCGTTCGCTACGAGAGAATGAATATTTACAACTCAATGCAAATTTCGGTAGTCGGAAGTTACATTCCTTAACCAGATTCTCAACTTAGTTACTATAATCAAAACCGTTAATGACCAAGGATACATTATTTCTATTCACCGAATGGTTCATAAATTAAAATGGCCACTCCCACTTTTCCGTCCGCTAACTTGTTCTGACCAATCGGATGATTAGCCTAGAACCGACGAACAATTGTGACCACGCCCACTAACAAACTCTATATATATATATATCTCGCAATATGTATTCTTGTGTATTAATAAAGAACATAAGTCAAAATACAAGTGCAAGAATTATAATTGAATTTACAATTCAAAGCTTTTCGTTGGTTAACAGTACCAACATCATCAGGAATATTAAAACAATTCATGTATGTATATATATATATATATATATATATATATATATATACACCCATATATATATATATATATATATATATATATATATATATATATATATATATATATATATTTTAAAACAACACAGGTTATTCAAATACAAGAATATTTATTATTTTATATCCATTCTTGGATATAAAATAATAAATATTCAAGAAGGATATCCATTCTTCAAATATTCTTGTATTTGAATAACCTGTGTTGTTTTAAATTATTAAACAAGAAAACGTATTTTATATTTATATATATATATATATATATATATATATATATATATGTGTGTGTGTGTGTGTGTGTGTGTGTGTGAGTATATATATATATATATATATATATATATATATATATATATATATATATATATATATATATTCTACTGCATAACCTCTATAAACTGCTACGTTTTTCCAGTATCATCTATTTTTGTTACTAACAAGATTATAAAACTGTATTTTTAGTTGTGTGAAATAATTAGATACAAGCGAGTTAGATTTATAAATTAGTAATCAATTTGTCAGGTTATAAAGTAGGATAGTTTACGTAACTTGAACGTGGGTGTGTTCTTTCGTTAGTTACTGGCTAGTCACCGCATTGGTCAGAATCGATTACTGAGCAGAAGATGGGTAGCATCAAAAGTTATTTGAATATACTATTATCCCCAAGTACAGTTATATCTTCTGGTTATAGTAGTTGTCAAAAAATTGTGCATCAAGGTGTAAATATTGAATGTTCTGTAAGGTGTGATGTGAGTGATGAAACTGTCTGTGCATAGGAGGAGACGTAGCAGTTACAGAGAAAGCTTACTTAGCCAGAGTGGGTAGGCTACTGTTGTACTACCCACTCGCAGAACATTAGTCTTTTGCTATAGGTAGTGATAAAACTCTCTGTGCGCATAGGAGGATAGCAGTATGAGAGAAAGCTTACTCAGCCAGAGTGGGTAGGCTACTGTTGTACTACCCACTCGCAGAACATTAGTCTTTTGCTATAGGTAGTGATAAAACTCTCTGTGCGCATAGGAGGATAGCAGTTAGAGAGAAAGCTTACTTAGCCAGAGTGGGTAGGCTACTGTTGTATTACCCACTCGCAGAGCATTAGTCTTTTGCTATAGGTAGTGATAAAACTCTCTGTGCGCATAGGAGGATAGCAGTTAGAGAGAAAGCTTACTCAGCCAGAGTGGGTAGGCTACTGTCGTACTACCCACTCGCAGAACATTAGTATTTTGCTATAGGTAGTGATAAAACTCTCTGTGATCATAGGATAGAGAGAAAGCTTACTCAGCTGGAGAGGGTAGGCTACTGTTGTACTACCCACTAACAGAACACTAGTCTTTTGCTATAGGTAGTGATAAAACTCTCTGTGCGCATAGGAGGATAGCAGTATGAGAGAAAGCTTACTCAGCCAGAGTGGGTAGACTACTCTTGCACTACCCACCCGCCTTACATTAGTACTTTGCTATAGAGTAATAATTCTCATGCTCTGAATGTTTATCACTTTTTTATCAACAGATTCATTTGCTGACGTGTTATGCGACAATAATGACATCCTGAAGGTAGCAACTTTACAACAAAGAAATGGTTTTGGAACGACCACAATACAAACGACTTGCGCCGAGACATAACACTAGGTGGGAGTTTTGTTGATCCGCGCAGATATTCTGCTCATGCGACTTTTACTTTGCTACTGTCGTTCCCAAGAGTTTCATTACTCGCCTCACAACCAATAGTCAAGAGCGGATGTTCATTCAATTTCCAAGCATACTGTGTAAAGAAAAATCTTTTTTTAAAGTCAATTTTTCAAAGAAACCTGAAATGAATTTAAAAAGTCATTTGCGTTTGGCCTATAGCAAAAAAATCCGTGATGTTAAATTTATGAACATAAAAGAGTAATCCCTTAAAAGTAACCACAGCAAAAAAAGATTTCTTGCAATGTGTGTGAATACGACTGCATTACTTCACGTGAGGTTACAATTCCCCACTAAATACCATCTTTACTTGTATAAAACCTATTTTGAAAGCCACTGGGTGTGAGAAAGTGCAGTCTCAAAGTGTTAGCTAATTAAACACATAAAGAAAATATCGGCACCAATAAATCTGGCATATATTTACCACAGATATGCGCGTAATCTGTCTTCCATTTAGCGAGAGTGATTGAGTCGGCGTTTTGTAATCGGGAAACGCCGAAACCTAAACTATTTCACCCACGATCTTTCTCACGGGCACACAACCAAGTGTCCTTAACTCAAGAGGTTAATAAAAACTAATCATCGAGAAAATCCAACCGTAGCAGGCCTACACAAAATTTCCTCGTTCCATTCTGTGTTAGATTATCGTTCGATGTTCCCGTTAGACATGGAACGCAGAACCTAACCTAAAAATTCGCTCTTGACAAATCATGTTTTAAATACACCTGTTGTACTACGGAAAAAACAATAAATATCAACTAAACATGTTAGCTATATTGTTGAATAATGACAGAATATTGTCACTACAGGAAAGGTGTCTTGTGAATTTCCTGGAACATCCTTAACTCGGGAGTGGAACGCCATTCCATGCATGACGTCATGGAATGTCATACAACACTGAGAGCAAATGACGTCATTGATTTTCTATCGACCTGAGTATATTAGATTAACAAAACTGAACAGAGCCGCGAGGTGTTGTAATTTCCTTATTAAAACGATTCCTGTAATTTTTTCTCTAGTTTCTGACAGCAAACACCGATAAAATATACCGTTTAACAGTTTGCGTAGTGTGTTATACAACACTGTAAATAAAGCATGTGGTATACACTGAACATAAATAGATGGACAACAGTGTGCAATGCATGTACAGTAGAGCCTCGTTCTATCGCACTAATTGGAGCCGAGGGTTGTCTGTTTTAATGACACTTCAATACTAAGCACAAATATATCGTTAATATAAACGCTGTGACTGTTGTAGGCAATTCAATGACAATGCTAACAATTTGGTTTTCTTACATTTAGTACAAAAGTCTTCAGATTGATGATGAAAGAATTTTGTTTTAGTTTTCAGGAAGAGAAGTCACTTAAGAAGACAGTGTCCCTTTGGTTTGTTTACAAGAGTCTCCGCGATGCTATGACTCTACCCACATTATCTACCGTGGAGTATCATGTCTTTACCTTAAAATAAAATCCAGAGGGTTTTAAGTATCTACCTTAAAATACCCAACAAGAGGTTTTATGTCTCTACCTTGAAATACCCCGAGTGTTTTATGTCTCTACCATAAGATACCCACCAGAAGGTTTAATAGTTCTACCATAAAATACCCACCACAGAGTTAGGCCTATATGTCTCTACCTTAAAATACCCAGCAGGGGGTTTAATGTATCTACATTAAAATACCCAATAGGGTATTTAATGTCTCTACCTTAAAATACTCAGCAAGGTGTTTTATGTCTCTACCTTAAATTACCTAACAATGGGTTTAATGTCTCTACCTTAAATTACCCACCAGGGGGTTTATGTCTGTACCTTAAAATACCTACCAATGGGTTTAATGTCTCTACTTTAAAATACCCACTAGGGGGTTTAATGTCTCTACCTTAAAATACCCAACAGGGGTTTTATGTCTCTACCTTAAAATACCCACCAGGGGTTTTATGTCTCTACCTTTAAAACACTCACCAGGGGGTTTTATCTCTCTACCTTAACTCTACCTATATTCACAAATTCATCACATAACTTCCCTGTACTTCTAGATCTAGTCGATAAGTCAATCTTTTCCCTATAAAACTGCAACACAAATCTAGTCTCTAAAACAACCGACTGAGTTACTATCTGATTTTGCCGTTATGTTTGTTCAATCTTAAATCGTTCTTGAACGCCTAGATTGTTTACTTATTAGTTCTTTAAACTGCACCATAATGATTGTTTTATTCGAGGTTTAGCTTCCCATACTACTAATCTGAATGATTCAATTCAACAGATGTCAGTTCAACAATTGATGAGTCCCAAGAACGATGCGAGATTGAACGCACAACGGAAGCATCAACGACAAGACCCGACTGCGAGAAATTCGAATACATTTATGACTTACAGACATTTTCTTCTAAAGCAAAACGTAGCCTAAAGTTTGTTTGTGAAACGTGATTCTAAATTTATTACTACGGAATAAGGACATAAAGAAAAAAACATTTACAACACTAGGGAATACAGTGACTTCCGGCTTTGAAATATGGACATACAAGAGCATACGGGAACGAATAAATTCATAGGAAAATGGTTTCTAGGTAAGATGTAGATACACACTACAGGATCATATAAGAACGGACGGAATCATAGAAATAATGAATGTAGAGACATCACTTACAGACATAGAAAGAAAGCAGATTTTCTGGTACGTTCATGCTGGAATGACGGATCATAGATTATCATTAAAAAGTTGGAAATGGAACTTAAAAAGACGAAGGAGAAAAGAAATACCAAAAAAATCATGGTATAGTGGGTTTAAAATAGCTAGGAACATAACAGAAGAAGAAGAAAAGAAAGACCAAAGAAATCATGGTATAGTGGGTTTAAAATAGCTAGGAACATAAAAGACGAAGAAGAAAAGAAAGACCAAAGAAATCATGGTATAGTGGGTTTAAAATAGTTAGGAACATAAAAGACGAAGAAGAAAAGAAAGACCAAAGAAATCATGGTATAGTGGGTTTAAAATAGCTAGGAACATAAAAGACGAAGAAGAAAAGAAAGACCAAAGAAATCATGGTATAGTGGGTTTAAAATAGCTAGGAACATAACAGAAGAAGAAGAAAAGAAAGACCAAAGAAATCATGGTATAGTGGGTTTAAAATAGCTAGGAACATAACAGAAGAAGAAAAGAAAGACCAAAGAAATCATGGTATAGTGGGTTTAAAATAGCTAGGAACATAAAAGAAGAAGAAGAAAAGAAAGACCAAAGAAATCATGGTATAGTGGGTTTAAAATAGCTAGGAACATAAAAGAAGAAGAAGAAAAGAAAGACCAAAGAAATCATGGTATAGTGGGTTTAAAATAGCTAGGAACATAAAAGAAGAAGAAGAAATGAAAGACCAAAGAAATCATGGTATAGTGGATTTAAAATAGCTAGGAACATAACAGAAGAAGGAGGTTCATGGGAAAACAAGAAACAATTACGTTCGAATTGCGATAAATGACGAATAACACTGTAAACATTTCACTATACATATATAGGTTATATAATTATATATATACATACATATATATATATATATATATATATATATATATATATATATATATATATATATATAAATATAGTAATGAGGATTTAACAGTCTATAAAAATATCTTTTGTGAGAAAAAGATTTTATATAATTATTTGTAAAGCTTACGAGATGAAGTAACAAACAAAAAAACTCTTTTAATGTAATAAAAATGCTACTTATTGGATTAAATCTACTTTAAATTGTACGTAGGATGAAAAACAGCCACGGTATTCCACGAAAGAGTTTAGTAGGCCTAGAAACGATTGGAGGGTAGATCATGAGGATTGAAATTGAAATTTAGTAGCGAAACATGTAAATGTAACACATTTTGTTAATTTGTTTTGTTTTTTTAAAAACAGTCTATAATAAACACATTTTAACAAATAAATTTTGTTGATGATTTTTTTTTAAATGAGATACCGACCGGTATTATTTGAATAAATAATTTAATTAAATTACTTAATTAATCTTTATTGAAATATGTTTAAAGATCCTAAATTTATATAATTTCAATTCGGATTGAAAGTTTCGCGATATATATTGTTGAAAACATTGACTGTAAACCTATTCGATTTATAAAGTAAAAGAATGCTGACAAATTGAGAAAAGCTCTCTAAAATTCGTCTTATAATAATAATAAATTCCTCAACGTGTCTCAAACGTCCTTTTTACTCTTTAAAAATTGCCTTGTCATGTAAAATAAACGAAAGAGCGAGTGAGTAGCGGCCGAAAGTTTGCGCGAGCGGGGGAGGGGAAGACGGGAGGGGAAATTCCTTCCCACTACCCACCCAGAACGTCCCCATTTCGCCCAGACAGGCTGTTGATCTGGGTCAAACACCTCGCATGCACTATGTCCCATTTCTGCAACAACATAACCTCTTATTGTCTTCATAAAGTTACCAACAAGTAACAGAAACAACTGTGTTTTACCTCGTGTTAAACTGTGCAATATTTAAAACGAAGCTTCTTGCAATACATTTAATTGAAATTAAAACAAATTTAATATTTGAGTGATCATAATTTTTTAATAACTGTAAAACACTTGCTTCAGATACTGGGCATTATACAGACACCCTTTACACTACATAGAGGATGTACGCATAACGCAAGGGCGACCTGAGTATTGTACTTGGTTTAGAATTACTATTGCGTGATTTTCAATTCCTTCTCTTATTTCTCACTCGCCCTATATATATTAATATATCTTATTCAAATTTTTAATAAAATCATTTTCATTCATCAACTTCAGTTCAAATACTAATTCATTAAATCAATTTAGTTACTGTAATTAATTTTGATCTTTAATTTCGCATTCTATTTTCCCACTTAATTTTGTGATTCTGTCATAAATAGGGCCTATATACACATTTATATTAATTGTAATTGCAGTATTTAATAAAAAGTAAATGAAATGTTTATTTGTTGATCTAAGCGGAATTTAATAAAATATTCTTGAAAACACGTGTATCAAACTGACAACAAAAACGCAAACAGGTCTTGTGCAAGTAATAAAAAAAATCAAGTCAATTGCTACGTAGATCAGCAAAGAAAATTTTTATTCAAGTTACTTTTTATTAAAAAATTACAAATAATATAAATACGTATGTATATGGGCAAAATCACAATATTAAGTAGCACAATAGAAAGCGAGATAAAGTATTAAAATTAACATTAATAAAAGTGTATAAACATCAAGTGTCATCTACTACAAGTTGTAAAATATCTATTTGGATTTGAATGGAGCAATAAAAAAGTATTTATTAACGATTGAAAATTTGAACAAAATATATAAATATATATATATATATATATATATATATATATATATAGGGATAGTGTGAAATAATAGTAAGAATTGAATAAATAGATAACAAAAAGTGCATAGGTATTAAATCGGTGGCATTTTAATTTCCGGGGTCTTTAAAATCATAAAATTGATTCTAATAAATTTTAATTTCTTATCTTTTATTCTCTACGATTAGTAATATTTTAATCAGCTGTCACAAGAAACTAATCAGTGACAACTACATCAGACTTCTTATCAAACTGTTTAAATTATTGTGTTATTTAATTGGTGGTCATGGACATCAAGTGACAGCAATTCTAATAATCTACCTCAATTTGAAAATAGTTTCTACTGCTGTAATGACAGTTGGAATAACTATCACTTTCATAACAATCTAAACTTCTGATGCGACAGTCTAAACCTACTTTTTTTTTTTTTTTAACTTGGGAGCGGGTTTGAATTGCCCGAAGCACTGCTACCTTTAGGTATATTGTACTTACCTCCCTGATCTAGTCAAATAGCCCCTTCCCTCTCACCAGGTTTAGGAGTTTCCTGACTAGAGTTTTACCTTCAGCATCCACCAAAGCCGTTCCATCACCAAAGAAATTAAAGCGCCTCTCAGCAAGTACTTCACATCTGTAAATAATGTGTGTGGCAGTCTCCAGTTCCTGCCCGCATAATCTGCACACTGGTTCATCTTTGTAGATACCCATTTTATGCAAATGTTTCCTTAGTCCACAGTGTCCCGTGAGTAGACCTGTGGCTATCCTTAATTCCTGCCTAGACAGATAGATGAGACTCTTCTGCAGCCCCAAGGAAGGTTTCCTAAGGGTTAGCTTACTGTGTCTCATCCCTTCGGCCCTGATCCAGTGCTCACAGTGTCTTTCAGCTATCACCTTCGCACTGTCATCTTGACCATGGATTTGGAAATACCTACCGCAGGCTCCGGTCCAATCAGGGGAGTCGAAGACCCCTCCCTGGCCAGCGCATCTGCGGCTTCATTTCCAAGTATTCCCCTATGCCCTGGCACCCAACCTATCTTGATTTGATTGTGCCTTGCCAGAGCTTGTAGGTTAATTAGGCACTCCCTGACTATGGCCGAGGTGACCCCGTGTCCGTTTAGTGCCTTAATTGCTGCATGACTGTCGGAGAAAATAGCAATCCGGGTCCCATGTGTTTCCCTTCTCGCTATCTCTCCCAGACAGGCATTTATAGCATATACTTCGGCCTGAAAGACAGAGGTATGCCTCCCCAAGGAAAAAACTTGTTCTACCCTTGGGTTTTTACAATAAATCCACGCTCCAGTGCCGAAGTCCATCTTGGAGCCATCTGTGTACCAGATTAAACCTACTTACTTCTGTTTACATTTTGTAGCACAGCTGATAAAAGTAAACGAGGCAAAATAGTTATTAGTTTCAATGGTTACCACGTGAGAGCAGCGCTCAGCAGTGAACAGTTTATAAACAGATGATTGCCACAAACCTGATTTTTCCGCTAGCTTTTAAAATAAAGACCAAGTTAAGTAGAGTCGTATAGCGAGGGCTGAACCGAAAGGTGTCGTAAAGGCACCATGCAAGGGAAGCCTGTCTAGCTGGTGACTGCAGGGGCGCCTTCCGATCTGACTGACGCTTCCCAAGGTAACCAGCCAACACCAGAGGTAACCTTAGTCATTATATAGACCACAGCAACAGCGGAATATTTTAACCTTTTAAATTTATATGTATTGAAAGTATGCACACGGTCCACGCCCGGAGGAGTTATTTCTCCTTTCAAAGGGGGGGGACGTTCTAAATTCTATTTTGGGTCAAAATAATCTCCACCTACGACGGTTTATAACAATTTTGTAATGTAAGAAACTTTATTTCGATATGGTTATGATTGCAGCCGTAACCGTCGGTCTAGGTAAATGTGTTAATTACATTTTGGCGCTTGCTAAGGTCTTATACTACAGATTTATTTTGTAATTATAGTGAAATCATTACGAGGAAAATCGCTAGGTTGATGCGAATTGGACAGTGTCACTTATGCGCATACGCTGGCAGACGACGGCCTCTTTGTAGAGTTCAGTTGGTTGCAAAACTCTTTACTTCCGGGCCGCTATGGTACGTTCTGTAAACATTGGCCGTACTATTGTACACAAAAAACTAATTCAATATTTAAGTTTCACTACATAGTTTTGTTTTGGGTTTACTATTGTTTCTAATTACGTTTTGCTGTTTGCTATTGTCTTTACTGTAGATGATACAGCTTGGATATTGTGCAATTATAGTAGAATCACTATAAAAAATCACTAAGTCAATGCGCGTTGGTCAGTCATTTATCCTCATCCGCTGGCAGGTCACAGCCTAGTTGAAGACAACAGTTGATCGCAGTTGATCACTCTGTTGTGTTCTGAGAACATTAGCTATACTATTGCACACTATAAACTAATTAAATTTTTATTTTACAGTTTTGTTTTGACTTTACTAAAGTTTTAATTTCGTAATCTTGTAGTTTTTGTTTATTTTTAAAATGTACCCCAGACTCTGCCCGCGATGGCTGTCATCTTCCAGCGATAAGTTAGCAATCAGGTTAGTATTGCGTTGTTAAAACTTCCGCTTGGATCCTCTTAAAATACCCTTCTCACCCCGTTGTAGGTTTTGCAAGTTTTTCTTAATATTGTTTGGTTTTCGATTTAACCCAGGTTGGTACCAGCATATATGAATGTTGGATTTATTTAAAATTTATTTCGATTTTTATTTCGGGTTTATTTTCGTATTTTTACAAAACAAATTATATACATATATATAATCGTTCAAATTTTGAGCCGCTAATAAAATACTCAAGTTCAAGCAGATTTTTTAAATCTTGTAGTGGATGACACTTGTTCTTACAGTTTTTTCCAAATATTAATTCATTAACTAAATTCAACGAATCAACTATAGTTTTAAATGGTTGAAACCTATCACAAAAAGCACAAGGTTATGCAATACCGTTATTTCGTCTCATTTGGCTTAAAATAAGTGATAACACATGATTTTAAAACATAAAGCAGCTGATTTTATATTATACGCTATACAGTAGAACAGCTGTTTTAAACATAGGTTGTGCTACTTTAATTATACTATTTCTAATTATTTGATAAAAAGTAACTCAAATTAAATTTGTTTTAGTTGACCCAAAAAGGAATCGACTTTAAATATTTTTGTTTACATGACTGGTTTTCTGGACAGACCAGTTGCATGCAAACAGCACTAGGACTTAAAAGTTTCCCAAACCAGAGTAAAACACGTTTAGGAAACGGTTGTTTTGGCGCTGCAGCGTCGGACTAAGGTTAGAGTTATTCACCTCGACGGGCACACATTGTTTGAGGGAGCAACGGCCTGCCGGGGGTCCACGAGTCTATTTATAGCTTCGAACCTAAAGACTCACAACGGTTTTTTACGCCAGAAACAAGTCATATAAACAAAACTTTTATAAACTCCATTCCTACTTAGGCCCGCAAAGAAAAATTTTACTTTACATACTTGTAATTAAATAATTACAATTAATATAAATAAAGTACCATAGCCTATGCCTTAAAACACCAATTCTACCACAATATCTATATCATAAAATCGGCCGTTTTATATGTTATCACTTGTTTGAAGCCAAATGGTACAAAATAACTATATTACATACCTTGCCCCTTTGTAAAAACTGTTTCTCCCATATAAAACTAAAATTAATTTGTCAATTTATTGAATGAATTAATATTTGAAAAAAAACTCCATTAACGCCAAGTGTCATCCCCTACAAGTTGTAAAAAAACGTATTTAAACTTGAGTGAATGAGTAAAAAGTAATTTATTAACGATTGAAAATTTGAAGAAGATATATACAAGAAAATTGTGAACTAGTAGAACGAATTGAAAAATGTATCTATTAAAAGTATGTATGCATTTAAAATTATATACTTTTGTGAAAAGTATTTCTCCTCAAAAAACTAAAATTAATTATTTGAAAAAAACTATTTTAACATCAAGTGTCATCCACTACTAGTTTAAAAAGTGTATTTGAACTGGAGTGGATGAGTAAAACGTATTTTGTCAAATTGAAATTTTGAACAAGATATAAACAAGGAAAGTGTGAACTAATAGAAGGAATTGAGATAGCCTTGAAAGTAGTTTAGTATGCTGACACAGTTCAAGATGGAATTTAATTATAAGAGAAATTTATTAAAAATTGAAAAAAATTCGTCTAGAAACTTAAAAACGCATAATAATGGATGTGTTTTTCTGTAAGCAATTTTCTAAGCAGATGACGAGTTTATCTTTTCAACATTCCAATATATTACAAGGATATTTATGTAATTATTAATTTTTTTATTTTTTAAATAATTTTACGATAATATCGTCAAGATGTAATAACATCCCGAAACTGTAGGATTGTTTATTTTGTTAATTCTTTAACATCTTGTAAATCTACCAGATATTAGCTGATATTCCGAGCTAGTCTTTCTATCATTACGAACTCCATGTGTTTGTATGAGCTTTGGGAACTAAGGTAGTTAATTCGTATTAACAAATACACGATAGTTCACTGGTAAATTAACTTTATTTATTATTATTATTATTATTACTAAAACTCGGAGGGACCTTATCGGTGTAGAGCACTTAGCTGTAGCCTTTGTACTCTCTTCCCATCCCTACCACAGGACTAGCTTAGTGGATACCTACCTCTTTGCAGAAATCAAGTACCCACCTGATGCTAGATCTTCTGATATCCTCTGGTGTACATACCTGCCAGCCAAACCACTTTCTCCTTGCAGCTCCCAAAGCAGGACACTCACAGAGTACGTGGATTGGGCTTTCCTCTTGGTCCTCGTCGCATCTCTTGCATACAGGGGACCTAGATTTTCCAATTTTGTATTGGAACCCCCTCAGATTCCCATGGCCTGTTACCAGCTCTACAGTAGCTCTGAGTTGATGTCTACTTAAGGAGAGTAGTTCTTTGCCCCACACATCTCCTGAGTAACCCCACAGTACCTTGGATTTGTTACACCCCAAGGTTACATTCCATTCTTCCCTGTAACTTTATTTATATTTGCCCTTATTTTTTTGTAAGAATAGGGGAGCTACCCACAGAGACTTTGGACTCTCTCTTTTTGCAGGGATACGTTAGCGACAACATTTCTAAGCCTTACTAAAGGAATGTCTGGTAAACCCAAGCAACAGATGCCTGCACCTACTGTTGAGCCTTAGGTAACATCTTTTGTTTCCGTGCCTGACCCTTTCTTCAACAAAACCTTACACTTTCTGTTTACAATAATACTTACTTTTATTATTCTGGTATGGTCGCCACAGAGCCAATTAGTAAAAATTTAACTAGACAATGATTGTAGCGACTACACCAAAATTAGAAATTAGGGTTGAATGTAAACAGATAGTTGAGTTTTGCAGGAGTGTTGAAGAAAGGTTTAGGCACGTGACAATAGGGGGGGGGGGCAAACGTCTTTTTTGAATTTACCAGAAATTTCTTTATTAAGATTTCGAAGTGTTGGTGCTAATACAGGCATATAGTGAAAGTCTTAAGTGTCCGTGGCAAGCCTTCCTATACTTAATATAAGTACAAATATAAAATAAATTAATTTACCAGTGAAAAATAGTGTATTTGATAATACGAATAACTCCCCTAGATTATAAACTGAGTTTTAAGTAAACTGTTTGCTAACCGGAAGTACTATTTCTAAATTTAAATCGCGTTTATATTTAGAACTATTATGTTTATGAGCTGAAACAGGAATGCGGTTCCGGTAAATCAAAACTATTATGGTGGCAAGTCACCTGCTCACCTGCCCAAAACTCAACCATGCTCTTTACGACATCACTGCTCGGTACTGGGAGGCTCGGCGTCAAATAGCCCAACTGCCACAGACGGGCGTTGGATAATGAATGAATATTTAGAACTAAATTCAGAGTAAAGATTACAACTGTATTTGATATTGTAAATACGTTTTATACGTTACACAGGCACGATTGTAGTTTTTCATCCATTACCATCAAAACTAGGGCGCTGCTACGAGGATAAATAATTCGGGGCGTTTTGAAGTGTAACGTATAGAAAAACTTCGCACGGAGTGACGTGAAAGTTACGTCATCACTTTGGAATTTAACGAGAACGGCTAAGGATTTTCGCCTCTCTGAATCTCTCCATTTTTTGTACTAGCTTAATCTTTCTGTTCCTCCACTGTAGGTTTCGGAAAGCATGGTGGTAATTTAACAGTTGTTTCAATTTTATGTGAGGTTATTTGAAGGTTATGTTTAAATTGTTTTAAAATTATAATTCCCACCCATTCAGGATTATCGTTTATTAGAGTTTATTAAATTATTTGTTAAGATATGATTTTAAACGAATCAATCATTTTATAGCCTACAACCTGTTTACTACTCGAACGTTACGTCAATTTATGTATCGTGCATTACCAGTTTAATTATATTACTTCTTAATACGTTCAGGTTATTTAAGTTGTAGTTATTTAATACCCCGATATACATTGACTTGAACTATATTTATTTATTAATTCAAGTTGCGTAAGCGTATTTAATAAACGTTATTTCAAGTTACACTTTTGGCAATTACTGTCCGTCCGTAAAACACTTGAAAATATTTTTTTAAAGTACGTAATATAAACAAGTTATTCTTATGTGACGTTTTACAGCATGAAATAAAATATGTTTTCTTGTATAATAATAATAAACAACTAAGGTTATTGAAATACACGAATTATTTATTAATTTCTAAACAAAGGTTTTCGTTGATAAACAGTACCAACATCATCAGGAATGAATAGTACAATAATGCAAGATATAAAACATATGTTAAATTAGAAAAAAGGTTACGACAACAAAATAAACTTGGCAATTTGTATAACTTTAGCAACAATTCTATTTCTAATTTAACATATGTTTTAGGCCTATATCTTGCCTTATTGTATTATTCATTCCTGATGATGTTGGTACTGTTTATCAACAGAAACCTTTGAATATAAATTAATAAATAATTCTTGTATTTGAATAACCTGAGTCGTTTTAGATATATATATATATATATATATATATATATATATATATATATATATATATATATATATATTTCTACAGATAACTTCACTGAATTTGCAATCTCATGAATCTGATAACATCTTTGAATTTGTGTCGCAACCTCAGGATTAAACTGGTTATATTTTTTTCAATTCCTACTATTAGCTCAAACTCTCTCTATAAATATCTTAATAAAATTTTTAATAGTTAATCAAATACTTTGTATTCATCCATTCATATGTTTTTAAAGTTGTAGTGGATAACACTGGAAGTTAATAAACGTTTATCATGCATTAGTACATTCATTAAATTTAATAATGAATTAGTTTTAATTTTATATGGGAGAACAACTTTTCACAAAAGGGGCAAGTTATGCAATATATTTATTTCATCCCATTTGGCTTAAAATAAATGACAACATAATAATTCATAAACAGCTGATTTTATGTTTTAGGTTTGTAAAACAGCTGTTTTAACGCATAGATTATGTTACTTTATTTATATTATTTGTAATTATTTAATAAAAATAACTAAAATAAAATTTTTCTTTTTTGATCTAAGTAGGAAATTACTTTAAAAACATTTTTGTTCATATTGCTTGCTATACTACAAGAATACTTCTAATGTAGAAGTATATACATAACCAATGTATTACACTCATATTACATATTTTGGGTCCGGATAGCAGACATGTAATAAAAAACACTCAATCTTTTATGAAATTTATAAAAAACAATGTTAAAATGTCTTTTTTCTTACTATACAAGTAACCTATTTCAAACTCGATAAAACTGATAACAATGGATTTATATTCAATTTAGTTAGAGAAAACTTAAGAAATTAACAAACGCCAAGTGCAGTCGACGTGAAATATATCTATATAAAAGTGTCTGTAAAGTTATGATTAGATTTTGCAATAAAATTTTACGTACTAAAAACGTTAGTTAATTAAAAAAAACTGTTTTCTACAGGAGGAGCGAGATTATGTTAAATGTGCCGGGAAAGACTTTAATGCCACAAAGAACATTGCTTTTGTATTTAAGTTTTTTTAATGAACAATCTAAACGTTCGATGTAGTTTTTGTTCGCAAAATCTGGACAACAGAAACTCTGCAGGTGTTTGGCCCGAGTGCCTAAAGGTCACGACTTGGCACTCTCCCCCTCTAAAGCCGGCCATGTGGAAATGTCCCCCCAACGTTGATGTAATGTGCATCTTGGTGTATCACACAGACATTATTGATTTGGAGAAGGCAAGCTCGTGGTAGCTAGTCGAGATAACTGTTGGATGCTGCTGGACTAACAAGGTTCCATAACAGAGAAAATAGACACTTTTTTCACTTTTATTAACGTTGCTTTCGCTTGATGTCCTTTAAAATTTCATTTTTATATCTAATTATAGTTTTTAATTCCGATATGAACTGATTGCCAATCATTATTAGCCTCAAATTAAAAAAAATAACTTGTAACTGTTGCGACACACACATGCGCGCACACAAACATACTCTCCCCCCCTCTCTCTCTCTCATTATTTTGGAAGAAATTGTGGCGAATTTAATAAATCACTCAAAACACCTACTAACCACAATTTATTTCTATTAACCTTAAGTAGATTCCGGCTGTAAAGCAGACATTCTCAGCGGCAACAAACAAGAAACTCAGAGACTTGTTTATTGTTGCTACTGAGGATAGTTACTTTGCAATCGGAATGTACAAGTCACGAGATATAGAAAGGGACTCCATATCCGCAGGAAATGGAGGTGGAAGGTCAAGCACTTATCTACTAATCTCTAATATCAAGGCAAGCTGTTGTACAGCAGCGAGGCTCGACCAACACTGAGTCAGCGTCTCCCTCACTACTCTAACTGCCAAGTAGGCCTCGCGCATAGACTGGCCACGTCTCTTGCTACAACTCGCGACTTATACATAAGTGTAATAAAACATTATTGTGGTTAGAGTGTTCTGTTATTTATTATAGTACTTAGTCATCGCCGGAAAACAAACCTTTGTAAACCTATAAAGCCCTCAGAATCAAGACATCAGTTTGTCTATTTAAATAGACCCTTGTATTTAAAGTGGATCAAAGTAATTTACACTACAATCGCCTATTAGGAATATGGACACTGTTATGATAAGTAGGTACAAAAAAACATACCCGTACGCGGAATGTAGGAAAATATTACGGCGATGGTTTGCGTTATGCTAACCTGAAGCAGACCTACTCTTTACCAGTGTGGTAGAGCTATGCCCGGACGCTATAGGAATAAATGCAAGCATAAGTTTAAATAAGGGTGGGCCTGGGAATGGGGCGTGTCTTTGCTTAGGTAGGACCTCCATCTTGCTCTGCCCAAGGTGATTCCGGGTGTATACGGGCTCACTGAGAGAGGACGCGGTGTATTGAGAGTAGTGCTGGGCATCGGATTACGTGATTTGCCAAAAACCAACCAAAAATCTCTGTTTCCTTAATAGGTTAGTAAAAACTAGCCTCCCGTTAACCAGCACTGTTCCAAATGCCACAGTAAACTACTGTGTATACGAAGACCAGGGCTCATGCTATAGCTTGTTCTGTGTATATTTTACCTTCCTTTGATATATTTTATGTTCTGATAGACCAAGCACTGTAGCTGATAAAGCGTTTTCGTCTTGAAACGTGCCATTCAAAACGTAAAATTTAATATCTTTTGACCTAAAAAAAATATTGGTACATTACTGTTTTTTTCCGGGAAACATCCCTTTTAGTCTACAAATATTTATAGAATGTAACACAAATACCAGGTTTGAAGTGAAATAGACATTATACCCTTACGTGCGGACAAATCAATTCAAATCGGGTCGAGCTGAAACAGGAATGCGGTTCCGGTAAATCAAAAACGTTTTCGCTTTCATTTTGAAAATATCTCGGCTAAAAGTGTAAACGTATAATTACCATATTTGTGTTTGGAAGGTAAAGTGAAACCGACGTCTTGTACAAACACCAAGACGTAGGCAACACTTTAACACACCATGAATAAAACATGAGCTCCTAAAATAGGTAAAATAAACACGCGCGCGATCTGAACGAGTTACAACGCTGATTTTACCACAGATTATTCTCGTTCGTCCAAAGTCCTGTGTGCAACTGTTTGTGAGCAATATATACAGCAAAAATTAATTATATAGAGAATGTCGTTTGGATGTAAGGGCTTCATCATTTATCAGGAGGGATTGTAAGGAATCTTACAACTTTAATTTAAAATCGCACATTCCTTTAGTTGGTAATCAAACAACATTAAAAATTTCAAACTAATTATAATTATAATTATGAACTAAATAAGAATATGAGCTAAGATTCATAATTATGAATCTGAACATGATGTAGTTTTTTAGGTGTCATTGTTATCTTTAGGTTGATAAAAAATCTGAGCCTTGACATAGGCTCAGATTTTTTACTTTTTCAATTTTTTTCTATTCCCTTACTCTTTCCTTGTATATATATATATATATATATATATATATATATATATATATATATATATATATATATATATCGCAATATGTATTCTTGTGAATTAATAAAGAACTAAGTCAAAATACAAATACAAGAATTATAATTGAATTTACAATTCAAAGCTTTTCGTTGGCTAACAGTACCAACATCATCAAGAATATTAAACAATTAAAATTAAAATTTAATTGTTTAATATTCCTGATAATGTTGGTACTGTTAGCCAACGAAAAGCTTTGAATTGTAAATTCAATTATATTCTTGTATTTTGACTTAGTTCTTTATATATATATATATATATATATATATATATATATATATATATATATATATATATATATATATATATTTTTTTTTTTTTTGTACAAATTTTAAATCGTTAGTATAATACGTTTTTATTCAGTTGTAGTGGACGGCAATTGATGATAACAAAGGTTTTTCATTGGTTATAATTTAAAAGCTGATATCACTGTTCGATTCGAAGGAATGACTACATGTTAAAAATCCAGCCCTTTGGCACTGAGCCAACTTTAGAAGTATATCACTTAAAGATGTACATGAAATTATAAAATAAAGGTTCTATGCAATAATGAAGCAAAACAAGAGATGGACAGAATGAGAAATTATAGATAGGCTAACCATCAGCTTTATAAATTAGAAACGAAATAGAAAGAAAGCAAATGGTAACAAACAAGAATAATAGACCTACACCATATAATGTATAGAGAGGGAAATGGAACGTTGCGTGGAAATTAGTTTTCTATTTTGCCACTCAATATTGTGATTCTGGCATGTATATATGAATATGTATATGTATAAATAAAAAAAAATAATAAATATATATATATATATATATATATATATATATATATATATGTATATATATATATATGTGTGTGTGTGTGTGTGTGTGTGTGTGTGTGTGTGTGTGTGTGTGTGTGTGTGTGTGTACATTATAAAATAAAAAGTAACTAAAATAAAATTTTTGTTGGTTGAGTTAAGTAGGAATTACCTTCATTTTTCCTTTAATACAGTATTACTTGTTATTTAAGTAATTCAAAAGCCCGTTATAATAAACAAAAAGTTGTTTTAAATGTCGCAAAACATGATTGCTTTTCCAAAGTTGAAAAAATATATATGCAAGTATAAGTCGCGAGTTATAGCAAGAGACGTGGCCAGACGATACGCAGTGGTCTACTTGACATTTAGAGTGGTGGTGTCCTCCACCTCTAGTGTTTATCGAGCCTCGCTACTATACGTATCGGTAGACAAGACACTGCCTAGATGGGAGAGAAGTAGACATATACCCGGTCTTTCAACTTTCCTGAGCAGCTCGGCTCTTGCTATATCTCAGAGATTTATTTCGATTTCACTCGAATCTGTCACACATTGTCTTTACATATTTCGAGTTGTTGACCAAAGTACCTGTTCAATGCTACTTTTAGTAACGGTTAAATAAGGTTTTAGGAACGATTTTTTTTTCAAATATAGTGTGATAAAGTTATTTAGATGCGCTTGCATAGCTACAAAATCATTTAAAGCTTTTGAATGTTCTGAACTCTCGTCAGGTATTTCAAAATATTAAACTTTTGAATTAAAACCACCGTACAAGGAAAACATTTAAAAATATTTTCTTAAAAATAAAAGTTTCTTAATTTTAAATATAAATATCTTTATTAATGTATAGGAAAAAAATGGTTGAAGCAAAATTATCTAAGGTACACAATCCTTACATTGCTACAATCTATAAGCGATGTTTTTAGTTCAGGTAATACACATAAACTGCACGAAATATATATTAGCGTCATAACACATGAACAAGACAAGACAAACGAATGACGAGTTATATTTAGTACGCGCAAATTTCCTGAAATTATAATTCAAGGTCAAGAAAGATAATTATCTTGTACAAATTACTCTGTGCCTAGTTTACGTAACTGGATTGGTCAATGGCAGAGAGAACATACATACGTACCTATATTGTAAAAATTGTTAGCTTAGAATTCTCATTCCTTCTGTTAGTTTATACTTACCCTATATAAATTTTGCACAGATTTTCAATCGTAATAAAATACTTATTCATCCACTCAAGTTCAATACATTTTTATAAACTTGAAGTGGATATTAATACAGTATTTTCGCATATTAACACATCAGTTAAATTTAACGAATTAATTTTAGTTATATATGGTAGAAATACTTTTCACAAAAAAGGTCAAGGTGTGCAATATAGTTATATCGTCCCATTATGTGGTAGAACAGCTGTTTTAACGTATAGGTTATGTTACTTAATTTTTATTAATTGTAATTATGTAATAAAAATAAGCACTTATAACTAAAAACGAAGAGTCTAATGGACGGACAAATTGCTTTTGGTTTAAATTTTAGAAATGAAATATTCTCAAAGAGTTTCTGTAAGAGTCCGGACGTTATAAGTGATAGAA
>JBAIZL010000084.1:107500-112500 GCA_036971475.1 Prosapia bicincta | reverse complement strand
ATTAAACTGCCCTGGATTATCTTCAAGACAAACCATCGTATCAACATTGGGATATTCATGTAAATTGGAGGACATCCTGTGAAATATATCTTATGGATTCTGGCAACAACGACTTATTATGGACATCGGACTATTGGAGTCAACGACCCTGGATGTCCGTAAATTAAAAGAATATTAATAAAAGCAAAATTTGTCTCTTCGCACGTGAAACAATAATATCTAGAACAAGTATCAAGAAACACAATAAACAGTTAACAAATAACATTACTTAGCTATACGAATAAAACCATAAAATCATCACGAAGATAAACGAAAACAACCTTTGCAAACCCTTCTAGTCCAAGATAACTCTTGTACTGTCACCACGAGAAGAGCCCTCCCTGGTGTAGAAATGAGACGCTCGGTTTTCAGTTCTGTGCATGCGCTGTAGATGTATTCCTGACTTGCAAACATAACCTATAGATACAGTTGTTTTTTAGTGGTTATATTTTAGTAAGTAATATAAATATATATAGATAGGTAAAAGATATATATATATATATATATATATATATATATATATATATATATATATATAGATAGATAGATAGGTAAAAGATATATATATATATATATATATATATATATATATATATATATATACACATATGATGAATTGTTACTATCTCTCGCTCTTCTACTGTTGTTGGGTTCACCTCGTCAATGCTGGATGAGATTCTAGCGAAACGTCGGAACTGCGAATTTATGGACTTATGGAATTTATATATATATATATATATATATATATATATATATATATATATATATAGAGAGAGAGAGAGAGAGAGAGAGAGAGAGAGAGAAATTGCATATGATCCATCACATAAATCTGATGTTTTGTGTTAGAAATGTTTTTAGGAATCGTTTGAATGTATCGTTTGACCTGCCTAAGCCCAGGACTCCTCTTATGCGCCGGTGACCATATCTACTGTACGTAACAAAGGTTTGGACACTCGTGTTTGGCGGCTCATAAAATCCAAACTATGCTATCAATTTTTACTACATAAAAACCAAAAAATTCACCATTCTCTTCTGCAATGATTTGTATTATTTAAAAATTTTCATTTTTATATCATACCATAATCGAAAAAGTCACTGTTTTTGTAGTCTTTAAAAAGAAACGTCCACTTTAAAATTTAAAACTAATAAATCTGTGGTCCGAATTGACTAAAACTTTAATATGATATTTAAGAAGGTCTTAAAAACCTAATTTATTAGTTTCAGAATGTTGATTCTATTTGAAACGTTTTTATAGCACTTTTTGTTAAACAGCGTTTATTCGAGAACCATTCATCGGATAGCATCAACCAATATATCGTTGGAATTGTTTATTCTGCTTACATGTTATTATTAGATTACAGTTAGGTGTTAATATTGTAGATAACCCTTCCCAATATTCTCACATCCCTAAACACCAGGGATGTTCTATAAACACAAATATATTTCTGCATATACGGAACATCTTTACAGAGTTTTACCAATCCGTGGTACTTCCAACTTACTCGACAGTACGATGAACGTGTTGCCGAGCTTAGGTCCTGGGTTTTGCCAAGTACTTCTCCAACCGAGGCCCGAGTACTTGAACTAATTAGCGAGTTTTCGCAGCTTATGTTTGGTCTCTGCAAACGGGGAGCCTTATAACTCAAACACTCGGCGATTTAATCCAAACAAACACAAACTTCGGCTGTTCAATGCTCTCCAAACTTCACTAACGTAATGAGAACAACTTTTGATCTACGTATCAGGACGTTGACGTGGGACGAAGCTTTACTAAGTGCTGTTTCAATGGAACGGACTGTATGCCTGACTCAGGAGACGAATCCGTTCCCTTAGTCTCGCCAAAATTGACATCCTAGCCAAACTCCTTTCCGAGAATTTTATGTTTACTTTGTAATTTTATGTAATTTGTTCTCCAATAAATTAGAGCAAATGTGTTGAAATCCGTCTTATCGAAGATCTGATGCGACGCGGCATTTATCGATTGCGTTTACTCGCATATTCAACACAATATAAAGTAAAAGACATGCACAAATTAATCATTTATTGACTCATATTCAGTCAATAAATAATTAATTTGTGAGTTTTGTGCATGTCTTTTATTTGTTTTAACATAACCCTACAAGCTAAGCTCAAATAATAATTGTATGTGAGTTAATACATAAATAATTTGTGAGTTCGGTCATGTCTTTTATTTGTTTTAACATAACCCTACAAGCTAAGCTCAAATAATAATTGTATGTGAGTCAATACATAAATAATTTGTGAGTTCGGTCATGTCTTTTATTTGTTTTAACATAACCCTACAAGCTAAGCTCAAATAATAATTGTATGTGAGTCAATAAATAATTAATTCGTGAGTTTTGTGTGTCTTTTATTTGCTTCGACAAACCTCACAAGCTTAAAGAATAGTTGTATGCGAGTCAATGAATGATTGATTTGTGAGTTTTGTGTATGTCTTATTTTTTGTTTCAACATAACCTCAAAAGTTAAGCTCAAAGAATAGTTGTATACGAGTCAATAAATAATTAATTTGTGAGTTTTGTGTATGTCTTTTATTTGTTTCAACATAACCTCAAAAGTTAAGCTCAAAGAATAGTTGTATGTGATTCAATAAATGATTAATTTGTGAGTCTTGTGTATGTTTTTTATTTGTCTTAACATAACCTCACAAGCTAAGGTCAAAGAATATTTGTATACAATATAGTGTTACAGACAGTAGACACGAACAAAGCACTTATTGATACCAAAGACTATTGGTCGAGATTTTATCAGATATTAGTTTAAACGAAATCAATCAAAATGACATACGTTTTGACTGGGCTCAGCCTTTGAAAAAGATATTTTCAGAATACGTGATAAAAAGCAATGAACGGAGAAAAATTTCGTATTTTTTTAATTTCTGAACTTCAAACTGAAACCGAGATAAACACCAAGATCCGAATCTAAATATTAGGAACACTATTGCCAACTTTCCAGAGACGGTATTTTTTTATTTAATATTGGTGTCTTGGTTCCTTGACGCATAGTCTTGCAGAACCCTTGTGACAGGGTGTGAGATACGAGACCATTTTCTTGTTCGCCTTATAAACAACGAACAGTGGTACCAACTGTACGGCATATTAGTTGGAATCCTCACCTGTGAAACTAGAATAACTAAATCGACTAATAAGGGAAACAATCAGTCAAGCAATTACGAACTCTGGTGTTTCATTCTTTTAGGAAAAGAACGACTGTGTAATCGAGAATATTACAACTCTTCCGAAAAAAGTAAACATTTTTACTCTTTATAAAACTCTGTTTATACAAAACCTTAACCTTTATAGAATCCTTCTGAAATATTAAACACGGATGTAATTCTTTGCCAACAAATTCCAGAAAGGTTAGAGCCACGTTAGAGCAGGGTTGTCCAACTCCGGTCAAGGAGCGCATGCGGCCCGCCCGACTATTGAGTGCAGCTCGCAAATAGTTTTTCAAACTTAAAAAAAGAAATAGTTATTGACTAAAGTTATACAAAATTGGATCAGTGTATCAGACAGTTGAAGCCAACTAACTCCTTCAACCGTTTTCCATCTAATTTGAAAAATTTCCCTCCGAGCAGTAATTTTATTTACGTGGTAAATAGATTTCTCGGAGACTGCACCAAACATAGGTGTGGCCCAAAGATTGATTCCCCCCTCTCTTTGTAAGTTGGACAACTCTGCGTTAGAGGTATACTGACGATGTGGCATCCCATACCCCACATCACGGACCTATGAATGAATGAGTGAAATACCATTCCAGTAGTAGGCTACTACATTCTTACTACATACTTTTACGTCTTGTCTACTCCTACATTCAAATTTCAATGCTAGAATGTAACGCATGTTTATAACCTATCTAATCAGTCTTTAGTAACAAGGTCGAACTGATAAAGCGAAGAAAGTTATCACGTAAGTTCATTTCCAATCTTATCGCTTATTTCATTAGAACATATGACACGCTACTCTAGTCGTACACACCAACACGTCTTCTATTATTCTATGACTGCTTAGCATTGGTCGAGATTTGTTATTCAGTACATCCCAAAGCTCCAACGACACGCATTAATACCGATTCTAGTGGAGGTTATATTTTAAGAAATAGTATATTTTTATTTACAATAAATATTCAATGTCGTAGATAACTACAGCACTACAACGATACGTTAAATAATGAAAGGCCTAATAACACTGAAAACGGATTGACGCGATTGCGTCAAAAGTTGACGCCAAGCTAGGGGAAAATGTATTAAACCTAAGACATACTGTTGTAGTCGCGTTGGTCCTTCATAAGTTATATAACCTTATTAAAATGTTCTCAGCTACCAAATGTACAACCCATGGGACATAGCAAGAGACCTGAAATTCGTAAGAGGGGAGTTCGGCGACTAGTGGAGGGGGAAAGCTGCTTGGCACAGTGGTAAAGACACAGTGATTGAGGAGGACCAATAGGTAGCAACGTGGTTCGCGGTACTGGGTACCCTGCACTATATTAAATGTCAAGAAGGTAACTGCGCCATCAGCAAGTAAGTCTCTTTCTATGACTCGGAAGTTAAAATCACTATTTGTTGCTCAATTCCTACTATTAGTTCACATTCTCCTTATATATATTAAAACAACATAGGTTATTCAAATACAAGAATATTTATTAATTTATATCCAAAGCTTTTCGTTGGTAAACATCAGAATGATGTTGGTACTGTTTACCAACGAAAAGCTTTGGATATAAATTAATAAATATTCTTGTATTTGAATAACCTGTTATTAAAAATATATATATTAATATATATATATATATATATATATATATATATATATATAACTTGTTCAAGTTTTCAATCGTTAATAAAATACGTTTTATTCATCCACTTAGTCAAATACATTTTTAAACTTGCAGTGAATGACACATGATGTTATTACTGTTGTTTAAAATATTAATTTATT
>JBAIZL010000084.1:57500-102500 GCA_036971475.1 Prosapia bicincta | reverse complement strand
GGATGTAATGCCAGTATTACTTTAAATTAAAACTTAAACTTATTTATCAATAAAAAGTAGTTCTTATAAAAATAGAACCTTTTTCTTACGAGTGAACAACCTTTTGAATATTAAATTCATCTGACCTGAGTAACATATCGAGATCGTTTTTGCTAACAATATAAATTATAATATACAAAAAGGTATACATATTTATATTATTTATAAACAAAAAGAAAATTTAATACAAAATTAAAAATAATAAAAATCAATTATTTTCAACATTATTAGTAATTTAACATTGTGGACATTTCATTCACTATTAGTTCCCAAATTATGTTCATAAATGTTAGGTTTCTCTTGTATTTTGTATTTGGTAATGCTTCTAAATACGTGCCTTAAATCTAGTACGGTTAATGTTTTTTTTTTTGTATTATTTTGCTAACGAGATTAATTTATTTCAATGTATTTCTTTTAAATAAAAAATTGAAATACAGATTAAATAAGAATGAAATGTTTTACTCAGAATGTGCAGTGTTTTAATTTAAAAATGTCGACGGTAACTTGGTTTCTCCTTAACTTCTTTATATATTTACAACTCCAAATGTTTAAACATCCCTTAACGTAAACAAGATTCTTAAAAATAAATGACGGAATAAATGGAAATCTAATCACGTGATTGTTCGCAAGCAAAGTAAACAAAGCTTGTAATACCGTTCGATTTTCAATGCTAATGAACCCATGTCGACGTTCGCTTACCAACTAGGTTGTCTCGCGTAATAGTTCTGAAAGGCTTCTGAAATCCTCTTCGCCCCAGGCATTAAGCTCTCATCTTAAGCACTTAATGACTTCATTTCCACAGGGCAGGTGTCATACCTCCGCATCTACAACGGATTTAAATCTGTTTTCATAAAATTTGTTGAAGTACTAGCCACTTACACACTGGGAAAATTTGTAATAATTAAGACTTGGATATAGATAGTTTATAATAAATAATAGGCTTATCACTCTCTCTGATTGTCTCTCACACTCACACGCTAATACACAGGCACCCACCCACGCACGCGCACTCACGCACAGACCAATATATATATATATATATATATATATATATATATGCTGATACGTATATATGTTTTTCATATATATATATATATATATATATATATATATATATATATATATATATATATATATATATATATATATATATACATTTCCAGTACTAAGTACTCGGAAAAGTTTACTGTGGTTTTTATTAATAAATAAAAACCCCTAAAAATATTATGGTTAGAGGTTGTTGTGTATTATTTATTAAACTTCAACTAGTTTCTTACAACCACTGCATCTACTTCGGAATTTATGTAGCCTATACGGATTTAACTTTTTAGTTACATTTACACTCGAACTATGAAAAGTACAAGTTGATCGTGCTTTCCAGCTCAACTAATTGAAATTCCAATTCAACCGAATGGTCCCTAATCAGAACAACTTTACAAAATCAAACATTAAAAATAAAATTATTCCTAAGTACCTAATCCAATTAAATTTCGAACCGTCGAAAATGCCTTCACACTGTGATAACTGATTTTATTTACAGCTACATTCATAAAGAGGTCTTAAATTAAGCACAAGTAATTTATTATTGATTAAATGTTACAAAACAATAATCCAATAAATTTATTAGTTGTTGTATGTTTTGGCAACACTATTACTTACTTTAAATGAGGACGTGATGCTATAGAAGGAGAGATTTAAATAGATGACCATACTAGAAGTGCAGAAGTAATATAAATAACTATTTATCTATTTTTACAGTTGTCCAAGATAGTACACGTACACAAGAAGGTAGCTTTAGAAGGGAAAAGTTAACAAAAACATTCCCACTTGTTGAGAGGATAACAGATCCGCAGAAACAATTTAACTGAGACGGTAGAAGGGCTGTTTTTGTGAAATTTTATTCATAGCCTCAAATACCATTCATACTGTCTGCTTATATTATCTGATGGATGTAAGAACTAGGTGACGTCATGTCCAACTACTTTCCGTTCGTAGTTTAGTTGGCAGTACGTGACAGTGAGGTTTATCGATGTACTATGCGTATTGAAAATATCTTGTGTCAGACCAAAGTTTGAATTTTCTATAATTACTTTATAATTAATTTATGTTACAAACAAAATTTATATATTAAAATCATATGGATTTTGAGAATATATAATATTGAATTACTTTAAAATGTTCACTACATGAGAAAATATTTTTAAACTTTAAACGATTAGGCTATATTTAGGCCTTGATAATTATAGTAAAGCTACTGTGCTAAAAATAAACATTAGCTTAACATAGGTTTACCTAGAATTAGCTTTAAATAGATAAGGTTTTAAAAAAGGCTTTATAACTCTGCTCAGCAAAACAACTTCAAAATAGAAAATATCATGTCCTATTAAAATACTTTTATTCGTATAAGTAATATGTTTTGATAAGCATTAACATTTAAACAAAACAACATTAAGACTTTATATGAATGACCAGAACAATGTTAGTAAAACGGCTAGTAGCGAATAACTACATTTGAAATTCAATGCATTATTGCCTAGTTTCCTTGGTAACGTAATCAAAAGGTTGAGCGTTACAATGGAAAACGTTCAGTTACTAAATGTTATACCCGATCTCACTTTCAGAGGTAAAGTTTCTAACGGCATACAATATATTGGGATAATATATTAATACATGAATATTTTGTTAACTATTTTCGATGTTATCCATTCTTTTAAATCACCAGATGTATTAAGGAGTATTTATTTTTATGTGTAATTTTGTTCAGTAAAAGCATCATTTTACCCTAGAAAAACATTGACAGAATGAAGGTTAGTTTGGGTTAGCGCTGATTAGATGAACGTTGTAGAATTTAAGTGGCGAGGTGGCACGAAATCATCTCACCATAGGAGCTCGGCTATAATTTAATATAATGTCAGGTAATTTAGCTCAAACATCTGCGTTTATTGCCTTATTAAAATAAACGCTATGAAATTTGTGTCTAAAAGATCTTTGATACATTAAACTCAAAGCGCAAAAATTCTTACAATAATCACCTAAACTGTTTAATAAACTTCCAGTATATATTATTTTTTTAGAACGTTATCTGAAAAAAAATACTTATTTTTAGAATCTCTTACTTGAAAGGTAATTTTAACGGTGGGACAAAAATTGTGTACGTGACGAAACAATAGCAATTGACGAAGGTAAGAGGTAAATTTGATAAACGAAAAGAGCGTAAAACCAGACTTCAGTTGTCACCTCAGGTCATCTACCCCTAAACTATTTGCTAATAGAATTAAAGGTTTTAGATTTCCCCTGTCAAAAAAAAATGTTTTCCACTTTGCCTTCAACTGACGATAAATTCGATTTAACCTAAACTTCAGTGTGTTTTGTGTTTAAAGAACACTGAGGTGACTTCTACTACTTGGGGGAAACCGATGGTGCATTATCTCGGCTATGCATAGCGAAATACTAGAGAAAACGCAAAGGTCATAGTGTCACAAAGAAGCAAAAATCAAAAAGATGTACAGGTCGATTAAAAAGTAGTGACGGAACTGAATTGGAAGTGACGGAAAAGATCCGTGTATGGCTAAAAATAGGACCCATTTTTCACCAAGAAGCTATGAACAATGTTCTGACGTCATAGCTTTACCCTCACCATTTGGAAAAACGTGATCCTGTACGCACCTTTCGCAAGATTCCTAGTGTACGCACGTTTCGTGTATTCATTTCAACAGCCTTAATCTCCCATATTGTTTTCCAATTGAGAAACGAGTAGCACAAAACAGCGTTAAAACACTGTTAACATTTAATTACAGAGGCCGTGTTGTAACACTAACATACGGGTATTTTTAGTAAGCCATAAACCATCGTCAACACGCATGTGTCAGGGTAGACAACCTGCCTTGCATGAGCGTGCCTAGGCCTACTGTCGTGCTCGGTCTGTGCGTGTTTACTATCTGTGCGTTGTTTACTGATCTATTGTCTCGATCTTTAAAGAATATTTGATAATTCTGATTAAATATGATTATTATAATATACGCTCAATATTAAATCACTTATTGCTTTGACAAGTAATTCTTACAACATAACTCCACCCAGATTGTTATTCAATAAACTGACATTTATTTATCCCTAACTTGCTTGTCTCACTGATCGAAGAAGACGTATTTGTAAATAGATTTCTCGTTTATGACGCAATATGTGAGTATATTATACACACTACCGTGTAATATACCGAGTAAACCAATTGTCTCTTGATTCCTTGAACATTTTTACAATATGTATATATATATATATACCATTTTCAAATTTTCAATCGTTAGTAAAA
This sequence comes from Prosapia bicincta, assembly GCA_036971475.1. Classification (NCBI taxonomy): domain Eukaryota; kingdom Metazoa; phylum Arthropoda; class Insecta; order Hemiptera; family Cercopidae; genus Prosapia; species Prosapia bicincta. Next base: position 98,152 of record JBAIZL010000084.1, on the reverse strand, counting down.
TACTTTTTATTCATCAACTCAAGTTCAAATACATTTATATAAACTTGTAGTGGATGACGATTAATTTAATAATATACTTTTTTTAAATAATAATTATTTAATTCAATTGAATGAATTAATTTTAGTTTTATATGGGTGAAAACCTTTCACAAAGTGAGCAAGGTAGGCAATATAGTTCTTTCGTCTCATTTGGCTTAAAATAAGGGATAACATATGATTTCATAAAACAGCTGTTTTTATAAATTATGTGCTAGAACAGCTGTTTTAACGCAAAGGTTATGTTACTTTATTTTATATTTAAAAAAGTAACTATAATAATATTTTTCTTTGTTGTCATAAGAAGGAATTGGTTTTAACAAATTTTCCTTTACTTGTTTTAAACTTGTAGTGAATGACAATTGATATTAATACATTTTTTTCAAATAATAATTTATTAATTAAATATATCTTGTTCAAATTGTCAATCGTTATAAACCAAAATACAAACCTAAATATGTACGACGACTGAGTCGTGACAGGTTGTTTAACTGATTTACATTATTCCAGCGGATTAAAAATTTTAATAATTCCATACGCAAATACTGGAGACAAGAATTATCAAGTCCAAACAGAGGAAGAATCTAAAACTACTTTGTAAATTGTAGTACATGCCCATACATTCAAGTAACTGTGAAATTTACTAAGCTAATAGTAGAATCTAAAAACCACAATATTTAAATATATTTATTAAGTACAATATCACTTTATGTACCTTGTATAACAATGGTAATATTTTCAGAGATAAAAATACTTTCAAAGTTAACGAAATGTACATACTGCGGTATTATATCAAATATTTAAATATTGCGGTTTTGTGGTGTTATTAATGGTATGTGAAACTTTCGCAAAAATAAATACTCGTAGAAGTATATTAACGCTTTTGATATTCGGAAATTTAATACCATGTTTTCTTTGCTAACTCACTTAAATAAGTTGCCGGTTTTCTGTTCTAAAAAGGCATAAAACTTTCGTGCTCCCGTCGCTTCCCCCTCCCCACCTCTAAATCAACTTCAGATCTTGTTTCCCCTCGCTCCCTCTTTCGTTCCGTTTTGCTCTTTAATAGTTCGTTCCGAGTTTGCCAAAACTTTGCCAACCTTTACGTCTCGATAACTATGTAAATTTCCTACAATTTATATTAAATTATTGTACAAGCAGCTTGTTTTACAACTGCTATTCAGAGCGTTTACAGACTTGTACTAACCACACAACCGATGATACGTAGTTATGTGTTGTTAGCTTTATCAGTCATCATGTTGATGATTTCACTTAGCTTAATATGACATGATTACGTTTAGTGGATAAAAGTTTTGTCACCGTTTTAAATGCAATCAGCCAATATAACATTTTAAGTTTTAATTTGCAAGATAAATTTTAACTACAAGAGAAAAATCTGTTAGTGAGATAGATGAGCTTGCATTACACTATCACGCCTACTAGAGGCAGTGTTTTAGTAAGGGCCATTAGCAACATCAAGTTTATTCCTATAATACGAAATATATTTAAGTAATCGTATTACTTTCCAACTAGTCTCGCGTCCCCTGACTTCACTTCGTGTCCCCCAAAGGGGCTGCGCCCCCGAGTTTGGGAACCAATGCGTGTAATGGATAAAAAGTATAAGACGTGGCAAAGGTTATACATTCAATACGGATGTACTTTTCTCCCAGGCGTACTAAAAACGTATTTTAAAAATCAAACACGTGAAATTCAAATTTCAGTTGTCGGAAGTTGCAACCTAGATAGCTCGTCGTCTAGGTACCTAGATAATGACAATGGTTTTCTTTACGTTGTCGAAATGTTATTCTATCGTCAATTATCTGCAACTAAAAAAAATAATTTTTGACACTTGGAGCGCCGATAGAAGTGAAAACGTTTATAGCCACGTCTACATAGGCCTATTTTTTGAATTTTGAAAAACATTTAATTTTGCCTAATGGGCAAAAAAATATACACATAACAATTAAAACCAAAATTTGAACTACAAATAACAAATTAGGGCTAATAGTTTTGCCAAATTTTCAACGAAAATCGCCAAAAACATGAATTTTACATTTTTCATTCAATTTTCATCTTATAATTTTTATTATTTTAAAAAAACATGGTAATTATTAAAATCAGCGACTACCGCTCCGATCGGCGAAATTTTTTCCTGATCAATTTGATCTTGCTAAACACGGATCAAGTTTTTTTTACTGCAAACACATATTTACATTAAACAAATAACCTAACCTGACGTGACCTCACTTTGTTGTTTACTGACGCTCCGATCGGCGAAATGTTTTTTTGTTCCTGATAGATTTTACCTTGTTGGACACGAATCTGAAATTATTCTTAACGGCAAACACATATTAATCTAGGAAAACTAGGTCAGGTAAGGTAAGGTTTTTATTTATGTTTTTTTTATGTGTTTGTAGTAAAAAAAAAATTTATTCGTGTTCAGCATGGGAAATTGGATCAGGAAAAAAAAATTCGTCGATCGGAGCGGTAGTCGCTGATCTTAATAATTACTATAAACATTAATTAGATGTTTACTGAATACAATATTTGTTAACAAATCCGATTGAAACCAGTTCTGAAAAAGTATCAGACGTCCCTATGTATGTTTTCATTTTTAAAATTGGATAAATACATAACTTATTATTGTCGTTATATTGAATTATTTGTATTCACAAAAATTTTAATAAGTTTATTTATCAACTGACCAAAACTATTCAATAATAACCTTTCCCCTTAACAGTTTTCAATAAATAATGCAACAACCTACGCTTTAGAACACTTGTATTACAACATAACCTATAACACAAAATCAGCTGTTGCATGAAATCATATGTTATCGTTAGATTCCCTTTGAGGAAACCCATAGCGTAACTTGACAGACATTATACTGTAGCGAAATTGTATGTTTATGTCTATCCAGTAAGATTTTGTGGGCGTCGCTATAAAAGTTTTCACAATTAAAGTTTCATTTCGCATGACTAAGATATAACCTATTCGGAATAAATAGTGCGAGTGGATCAAAAGCAAACCTGTGTGGCACTAAAACCTCAGTAAATGCATCATTTTACGTTTATACTGCAGGCCTGGATTTGTGAATTTAAATCATACAACCAGTTTGGACATTTTTACAAATCCACCATGATTCTTTTGTTTCCAGATTGGAAACCGGTTTTTTTTTTTAAATTTACATCTGAGGCTAAGTTGCTGTCAGGAGTTTACTTCCTCGGTCGCATGATATCCTTAGAGATGGGTCACAGATAGAGGAGGAGGTCGATGACAAAAGGAATTACAGTTGGCGATTATGGCAGAATATTATGTTTTTGTTCGTACTTCAAGCAAGCAAGACTAGTTTAGGAAATAAAACCGTCACCGTATATTCCGGAAGTAAGATGTAAAAAAAATTTTAAGTAACTGTACAGGCGAAAGTGTTTTTATTATTTTTAATTTTCAAGAGGACTTAAATTTGTTTTCCTTAAAATTCAGGGATTACTAATTTCCCACAATAGACTCTTTTTATAACATTAAATAAGTAAGGGACAGAAACGAGCTACCTTGGGTCAAAGGGTAGCACATAGGGTGGGTCGAATTGCGCAGGCAATTTAAAAAGCACGCGCTTCAACCGCCTCAAGTTAACTGTTGGCTATATTCTTTTTTGAGGCAGAAATTGTTCGACGTTATCGGCGATCGAAACGTCTTTGCGATGTACCAAATAAACCACTCTGCCTCATAAAGAGATACAAACTTTCATCTCTAAAACCAGCATAAACTCTGTAAACACGATCTTGAGGCCAAAAATATGTTTTAGACATAATCTTTAGAGACCTTTAGAGTAATATACTAATACTGAATGTATTTAAATTCTTTCTATTACACACACGCACGCACCCACGCATGTACACACACGCGCGCGCGCGCCCACACACACAAACACACGCATATTATACAAATTTTCAAACGTTAAAAAAATACTTTGTTCATTCACTCAAGATCAAATACATTTTTTTAAACATGTAATGGATGACATTTGATATTAATAGAGCTTTTACAAATTTTAATTCATAAATTAAATTTAAAGAATTTTTAGTTTTATATGGGAGAAAAAAAATTTTTACAAAAGGGGCAAGTTATGTAATCTAGATATTTCGTCCCATTAGGCTTGAAATGAGTGACAGCATGATTTCATAAAACGGCTGGTTTTATGTTATATATTATGAAGTACAACAGCTGTTTTAACGAATATGTTATAGTACTTTATATATATATTAATTGTAATTTTTTTTTATTAATGTTTTAATTAAATGTTTTTTGAAAAGTGTTTATATCACTTGTTTCAAGTTAAATTGTAAACTTGATTTTTATTGTAATCGATTATTTTCAGCGCGATATTTAAACGTCGCACAATATTTTCCATTCGCGTTGCTGCCATCAGATTACAGCATTCTAGCCACAAACTCATTCCCACAGATTTAAAGTTGGCATTGTTCAAGAATAACCTTGGCCCAAACGTCAACCTTATAAATCCAGGAGGATTTATTTTACCGACAAAATGCTTTGGCTAAGAATTAAATAACAGTTGCAACACGATAAACATTCAAAACAAAATAATTCTACACACTTATGTGTATAAATTTTGCTTGTGAAAGATCGGGGCCCAAAATTAATAATAAACTATATTTATCTACAGTTGTTTGTATAAATTATATATGTGGGAGATAGGAACTTGACAAATATCGAGGACTAAAATAAACATCAAACAATATTATTCTACAGTTATTTACATAAACTTTGGATGTGGGGGATCAGAACTAGTCAAACAGAGGTCCAAAACCGATACAAAATAGTATTTTTATAAATAATATTTACACTGTTGCAGTTGTATATTTGTAATAGTGTTAGTGATGATAATAAATTATTGAAACGCGTATGACAATAAAGTATATTGTTTTGTGAGTTCGTGCAGTTATTTATTTATTTATAGCGAAATAGTAAGTTATATAAAACGGCAGCTAACATACCTGGAAGAAATGTTGAAAAGCCAACGCACTGTTATAGATTGTAGAATATTTATTCTGAACATTTTAAAGACCATTCCATCTAAATAAAAAATCGATGTCCGACCGAGAGGTATCCTTGAGAAGATGGTATTATATTTTTTAGTTTTAAGGGCATCGAGTATGAGTGTTAACGCTTGCGGAAGATAGATAAGCAGATAGGGTAGGGCCCTATAACGTCCTGGCAGAGGATATACTTGATGACAACCCACTGTGGCATGGTGTGTGCCGAGTCAAGTAGGCCTCTCTCTATCGGGGCCAAACAAAATTGAGTTGTCACACCCAAATCCTATTGAGTGTAAGAGGATGTAAGTGTTAATGAGTTGTGTACGAGACCGAGTATCGTTAACCAACGATTATTTCTTCAGTTCCTTGTATTAGTTCACTCTCTCTATATAAATCTTGTTCAAATAATCAGTCGTTAATAAAATACTTTTTACTCATCCACTCAAGTTCAAACACATTTTATTTTAACTTGTGATGAATCACACTTAATATTAATATTTTTTTAAAATATTAAATTATTAAATAAATTTAAAAATTAATTAATTTTAGCTCTATACGGGAGAAATACTTTCCACAAAATGGGCAAGGTATGCAATTCGTCTCAATTGGCTTCAAATAAGTGATAACATATGATTTCATAAAACAGCTGATTTTATGTTATAGATTATGTCGTAGAACAGCTGTTTTAACCCATATATTGTGTTACTTTTAAAGGCCTGATTAAGAATTCACTTCAAAGAAATTGTTTATATAACTTATTTAGTAGATAAAAAATCAAAACTGTAGTAGGGTTTTGACTAGATATGTGCTAGTCATCAAAAAAACATTAATGTATAGTAATTCAATGTGTGTGTTTAAAGGTAGTTCCAACTGGAAATTCCAGAAACTTTTAGGCCTTTAGAACTAATCTGGGGTATTAAAGGCGATATCTCTAATTGCGGACAGAAATGAAAATGACCCATTGCATAACGAATGGGTTATTACCAGGTCTCAGGGCGTGGTTGATAAGTTGGTCTATAACTCTACGATAGTGTTTTCTCAAATGTGAAAAATAACAGATTTTCATTATTAATTCTGTTTGGTTTGTACAATCATTGACAGTAATCTTCTTTTTCTTGTTTAGTAAAATTTAATAAAACTTCACACTCGTTTAATGCAAACATAGTATGAATATCAACATAACCTCTGAAAGTGTAAAAACCTTTAATCACTAGAATACGGTATAAACTGTTCTACTGCCAGACCAACAGTGTCACAGCTGTCTAAAAATAGGCGCACGCTGAAACCCTCAAGGCCGATGCTATCACACTGTTTAACCATAATATTTCTGCCACAACTTATATTACATAATGCAATGATGAAGCCCTGCTTAGTGTTTGAGAAAATGACGTATATTCAATCCTGACCAATGGGTAAACAGTATTTCAATAGTAACTTTGTAAACTTAATGAAATAGCGATTTGCCCAACGTAAACCAAGGCTAACCTAACTTTCTAGGCGCGTTAGAAAATCTTTTCGTCTTACTAATTTTCTTATAAATTTACTTTAAATTAGAAGTCTTAATTTAAATAAATGTAAGCATAAAGTTTCGTTGAACATTATGAACAAAGAAGTTCATAGGCTTACCTTTCTGTTGATCATAAATTTCAAGGAAGTAAATAATTTGCAAATATATAACAAAAAATGAAACCTTATTTTACTGTATTTCACAACAGCCTACTTTAAATATCATATTACTTGCTCACTTTTATCAACACAGTAATACAAATGTAATCACAACCAAAGAATAATGTTACGACTCGTGTTTGTAACATTAATGTGAAATCCAAAGTTATATACATAGTAAGTCGCTTGACTCCGGCAGTAAGCTCGATTGACTAGAGCAGTAGCTCTTTGACTGAACAGTGTTGCGATGTTTACTCAATGCACTGATTTATATGATCTATTTACATTAATTTGCAACAATTTCGTAGTAGATGAATCTGTCTAGAGATTTAAGAATTGTGTTTAAATTTAATACGAAAATTTATACAATTCAAATGTTTTGAATTAAAAGACAGATAAAGGCTATTAATATTTTGTTATAATACAACAAAGCTCTTTATGGGAATATATTTCTTACAAAGTTGGCAACACATTCTTCAATATTTATTTCTTTACACATGTCGTTTAGAAGTCACACTTGGAACTATTTTACATTATAAGCACGCTATAAATTCCGTAAATTACAATTTAACCATTCTTGCGAAAAGAAGAAACTGAATAACACCGGCTGATCATATAGACAAGAAAAACAAAAGCGTAATTCCTAAATAAGTCAACAAAGAAAAACCTTATTTTAGTGAGTTTTTTATTAAATAATTACAATTAATATAAATAGGTATGTATACATGACAGAATTAGAATATTAAGTGGCAAAATAAAATAGAAATTATTAAAATTAATTAATTAAATTTAATTAATGTTTGGAAAGACTATATTAACATCCAGTGTCGCCCACTACAAGTTTTAAAATACTGTATTTGAACTTGAGTGGATAAATAAAAATTATTTTACTAACGATTGATTTTACAGTAAGAATTGAAATAAATACATAACCAGGATAGGTTAAAGGAAAATTACCTTTTTACCATTTTTTAATTGGCAAATTACAATTTATTTAATGAATTATTAAGAAAACCTTTATTTATAGTACATTCGCTTTATAAGCTTACTGTACATTCGTTTTTTTTTAATTTTCTTAATTTTTTAAAACTGCATTAGTATTTGGGTAAATCGTACAGTTTTGTATATATTTATATTAGCTAGAAATGTAGATTCTTAATGTAATAGAACAACGCTGGCCATATAGGCTTACTGTGAGGACAATGTCTGTATTACATTTCTATCTATAACCTTACATTTTTCAGTATTTTCAACAGGTTGCGGATTGAAAAGAACAGCCTAATATAGGAACGCGTTTACAGGCGATGACAACTGAAGCGAAATACACTCCGTGAATTCATTACACGCAGAAACAATGCACAGATTAAAACTGACCTTGAGGCGAACGAGGCCGCTGCAACTAGACCGAGCGGCAACAGCCGACACTTCCACAGCAGGCTTGATATTTGTTCTTCAGGTGAAAGTCTTGTATTACGGTGACCACACATCTTGTCAGGTTAGGCGTTGTCACGTGGGACTGCTATTGTTGTTACACATGTTTGTTTCTGATTTCACAGTGGAGTAGTCCGCACCTGCCAAGCAATACTTCAGGCGTAGATTCAAGGGAATTGTAAACGTGTCTACTACAAAGCCTAGTTTCAAAAACTGCCGCTAGTAACACTAGCGTCGTTTTATTATATCACTACATCCTGTTATTTATTTACCAATATCAATAGGCTGAGCTATATCTTTGGCTTAAGTAATCCTTGTATATTTACTTACATTATAATTTTTGTGGAAACTAGAATTCAAATATAACCTAAAACAAAACTCGGTAAAAAAATTGAAGGAATAACTTGTGTTAATCGATAGATATGTATGAAAATGTTTTCATGAAAAATTACAGCATAAATACATTTACTGATAAATTTAAATTTGTAAATCACGAAAAGAAATAATTTTCCAACCCACAAAGAAAAATGGAGCCGTTTTAAAGCTTATTGAAACTGTTGCCTAATTGCAGAAGGAAACAAAGACTAAGCTTACAGTTTTTATAAAGCGAACTTGAACTAATTTAAAATAATATCCATGGGTAACATATCTAAGGCATAGGCCTAATCAATTTGTCCACTGCAAACAACTACAAATAAATTCGATAAAAACAATTGACTGTAACCAAAATATAAATTAATAAATTTGTTGCGCACTGTGGACTAATTATAAAACCCACTAATCACAATACAAAAATCTTTATTTTACTACAATTGCTTTATGTACACTTCGATTACATGGTAATCATCTCCAAAAGTACTTTTGAAGATGATACCATGCAATCGAAATGTACATAAAGTAATTGTAATAAAATTGACATATGTTATGGTTAGTGGGTTTCATTTATTTATTTAAAAAAGACATAACTATGTATTTCAATTAGAATCCACCAAAGATGCTTGAAAACTCGGTTTAAAGGATAGCTTCCCTTTTTATTCCTGATAGGCTTTGTTTTATACGAAAGTACTGACTGTCATGATGACAATATACTTCTGCAGGGGTGACCGTTTAGGAGAAAAGTGCGTGCAATATGATATCTGAAGTGTCTAACAAGCTTCAACTTGTATGTTCCCAAAAAGAATCGAATTTTGAAGTTTTTGTTTACTTTTTTAGAAAATCTGTCTGTATGACAATTAAACACGAACGAAGAATAGGAAATGGTCATGAATACAGGTAGGGTAAAGACAGCTATATTAATATAAAGTAACATGACCTATGCGTACAACAGTTGTTCTACCACAACCTATTACATAGAATCAGCTGTTTTATCAAATCATATGTAATCACTTTTTTAAAGTTAATTGGGACGATATAATTATATTGCATACGTTGCCCCTTTTGTGAAACCTTTTTCTCCTATACAAAAACTAAATTAATTAATTAAATTTAATTATTTATTTGATAAAACTGTATTAACTTCAAGTGTAATCAACTACTAGTTTAAAAAAATGTATTTGAATTAAAGTCGATGAATAAAATGTATTTTATTATCTATTGAACAAGATATACAGCCGTATAGAGAGAGTGTAAACTCGTAGAATTGAATCACAGACCCGTAAAATGAACCTAAGAGGGAAGCTGGTTAAGAATGGGCTGGTAGCATAATCAGAGACCATCTGGTTTGTTTAATAGTCTGCACTTGACAACTAAGGAAGGTTTGGTCGTCGAGAGGAGGATTTGGAACTTATTTCAAGCCAGACAGTCTAGTTTTCGCCTTTAATAAAATATAGCTAGGGTGGTTCTAAAGGGATTTAAATGTAGATTATTTGTGTTTTAATGTCAGGGTGCAATCCACATTTAGATTATAAGAGTTTGTTAGGGCACTCTATCTCTGCCACAGATAGAGCATCTCTGCACTACCATTGTTAAGTAAACACAAGAAATGACATAGGCGTAGTTAGGATATATCATATGTTCAACATCAGAAACGTTCACATATAAAAGTGTTACAACAAAAATATCTTACTTTACTTTATCCAATGCCCGCCCTTGGCTGTTGAGCCATTTCGCGTCGAGCCTCCCAGTAACGACCGGTTCTGGACAGTCATACTACTCCCATTCATACTAGCATTGAGACAGCGGAAACGTATCGGACTCCGCTAGGCCAAAACGGTAGAGGTGGGCCTGGAGATAGTCGTGTCCTGTCAGAAGTCGAAAGTCAGCCACGGCAGTTGCTCTATCGCTTGTTGGCACCAAAGGACCACGACTGCTAAGTGATGCCCACTGTTTCCCCATGCTGGCTTCCTCATGCTCTTATTTAATGGAGCGTTTAAGGATTGCATCAATAAAGTGTTTGGCAGAGGTTAGGCTGGCTTCTGCGTAGGGTTGTTGCATCTGTGCTCCATTGTTTCCTAGGTCGTCTGCTCTTTCGTTACCTGTGATGCCGACGTGACTTGGGATCCACTGAAGGCTAATTGACCAGTCATTTTGCAAAAGATTGCTTCTCGGCAGTGGAATATGTTCGAACAGTCTGTTGAAGAGTTGTCGGCTATTGCAAGTATGGAGGCTTGGCAGTCTATAAAGAAAACAGCTCGTTGGTGGTTCGTTGCTGGGTGATGCGCAGCAAGAGCCTCTGTGGCCAGTCGCACTGCCGTTACTTCCCAATCAAAATTACTTGCGTTTGCCCCAACGCCCTGGCTGATTTCAAATAGCTTGGAGAAAGCTCCAGCGCCTCTCCAGTAGGATTGAGTTTAGAACCATCAGTGTAGATGTGCAGCCAGTCTGGTTCAGGATATAAAGTGTGGATTGTCTCAAGGGCAGAAATCTTTAGTTCTTCTGGGAGTGCAAGATGCTTGGGGGTTTTAAAGTTTAGTAACGACAAACCTTTGAGAGGCATGACAATAGTCGGCTTGTTGAAAGTTTTGAGCAACAAAAACATCGGAAATTAGTACAACACAAGTTGAATCACTGTAAAGCAGGGTAATTCCATCAAGGACAACTAGAAAACCTGTTACTTTAACATCTTTCTTGAATAGGTCGCTTCTGCCAACGCTTTGGTCACTCTGCTTCGTGGAGAAGCTGTTCCAGAAAATCCTTGGAAAATGAGAAAGGGCCTGAACTGTCTGAGGCTAAGGAAAACGTGTTTCTGCTATTTTGATATAGTACTCCTAGTAATATAGGAATATATATATTTGAGTACATTTTTCTGCCTTTCCTAACTTTACAATATTTTCCTTTGTTCACGCGTTTTGGAATGACTCCATTTTATAACTCAAATAGTACTCTTTAGGTAATATTTTAAGTTTTGGAAATGGAGTCATTCAGAAACGCGTAAACAAAGGAAAATATTATAATGTTAGGAAAGACAGAAAAATGAACTCGAAAACAAATATTTCTCACAAAAGTGTAGATGAGTATATTAAGAATTCCAGTAATAGGGCCTACTGTATCTCTTTTAGGTAAGTTTTGAAATTTTTATCTTCTTGGGACCAAGTGTGTATCTGATAATCCAAACAGCTGTACATACTTTGAAGAATAAAAAAATTAGAAACAAATTTCCCTCATCATAAATCAAACATCGCTGAATAGATAAATACATTTCTACAATAACGTTCACAGGACAGTGGATATTGACCAGTTGTAACACTCAAGCTGTACTACGCAATGCATAACTGTCACAAGCTATACTGTCTGCCGCTAGTAGTTTAGCCTACGGGAGGCTTGAGACGCGAAATAACTTGGTGATGAAACAAAACACCTAGTATGCATTTTATTGCTGTAGCAACCAGTGGCGAACGTTCGTATGGAAACCAGCTTGAATTTCACCGGGTTCCACTAAGTTCTGTCCTCCACAGTCTCCCCCAAAGGCAAAGTTAGCAGCGGTAGATATTAGAAAGGACAATCGGTAGTCTATAAAAGCCGATTTCCTTCAAGCTACAAACAGTTTATCACGAGTACTGAGTAGGCGGAGGTGGGGGGTGAAGCGACTTTTGCCCAAACATTTACTAACGTTTTGAAGAGACTGTACCGGGATGGGGGTTGTCATTCTATGTGTAGGATGACGATATAATGATGACCCGAGACTTGTATCAGTACGGTGAAATTACCTTGAAACTAAAATTCCTTTTCATGCAGCTGAGCTAAAATGATCTTTTGCTCCGAGACCTATTCTCTAACGAAGTAGGTTGGATGTTGGATTGATGTTGTGGACCGGAAGAAACATGAATTCTGTTACTTGTATAGGTAGGAAATGTTCGACCAAAAGCAGCTTCACCCCTCTACTGACATGTTTATCAAATCGCCATCCTGGGTGACCCTAAATCCACTTTGAAACTTCCACTTAGCGCACTGTTTTAAGCATATATTAATTAATACGATCACTTACTTTTACGTTGAGTGGGTCAGTATTATTTTCTTTCTAAATTTTCGATGCATCTATCGGGTCCAACGAGCAAAATACAAACTTCAGCAACTATCTAACGCTGTTGTATTGCTAATGTTGAGAGTGTTGCGAATTTTCCAGTAAGAAATAGCTAAAACTTCAGTAAAACAAAAAATTGATATAACTTGAAAAAAGTATAAATTCTAGGTACCTCCATTTATCGACGGCAACACTATCATACCGTATACGCCAAAATAAACAGTAATGAAACTGAATCAGCTGTAGTTACCATCTCGATCAGCTGTGCTGACGCGTGATTGTAGCCGCGTATTCGTGTTGACGTATGGTGCGGCTACGTAACCGTGCTCTTAGCCTTGAGAGATCGCAGTAGGCGAGACGGGATGTAGGAGGTCAGTATAAACACTTTCTTGCAATCATGATAAGGACTGTCAAAACACTAACTTGCATAAAACGGTCGATGTTAGATAAATTATGTGAAATATGTGTAGAGATATCGGATGCAGAAGATGTTGCTATATAGAACATTCTGCATATGTAACATCTTTTCAGAAGTGGTAGTACACGAGAAATCTGTTACGTGTCACGAGCCAAATGTACGTGGTCCGCACTATATTTCATTTGAGGTTAGTTTTTGCTGACATGGTGCTAACTACTGCCGAGAAAATTATGAAAACGAAATTAAATAAAATCTTACAACTGTTTCATTAATATTTTCGCGCATACGACATTTTCTCAACTATCTGTACAAGTATGTACTAATGTAAAATGAAAACGAGCTGGCTGTTTCAAGTTTAAATCAAATAAAACCTGGACTTAAAACCAGTTTAATCAGCGACCGAAGTATTTCCAAACATACGCAAAATAACTTTTTAATTGGCTCGTCTATAAGTAATAAAATTTTTAATTAATTAAGCCAGTCTGCAATACAGAAAGATTTGACTAATTTGCAAACTGCATTAGGTGAAGGGGCAAACTCAAGCCGTTTTCTCCTGGTCGCTTAGCAACGGTTATTGGGTGGGGGCGGGAGAGATGTTGTATTGGCTTTGTATTGCATCCTTTCTGGAGTTATACCAATTACCTCGCTATTCTGGCGAGTGTATTCAACTCTACGTTAGTGCAGAATAACTGAAAGTCCTTTTGTGTGTCTAATTTAAACAGTTTGTTACGAAAATCACCGATATAGTAGAAATGCTATTTTTTCAAAAGTATAAGTGGGTTGAAAACCCAGGGTCGCGAATAGATACATGTATATAACCCCAGTAAAGAAATGGATCTATTTAAGGCAATCAGCATCTCATACGGGTCCTTAACCTCCCTATCTCCCATTCCAGGCTTCTATGTCCATAAGTTAACGTCACCTCTTCACTGCCTTTCCTATTCTTCACACTACAGATAATACAGTTACGTAAAAAGCAAGTAATAGGCGCCTTCAATCAAAAATTTTGTATATTGAAGTCAACAAAGAAAATTTTCATTTTATTTACTTCTTATTAAATAGTTACAATTAATATAAATAGAGCAACATAACGTTGCTATACGTTAAAACAGCTGTTCTACCACAAAGCCTTTTACATAAAATCAGCTGTTTTATGAAATCATATGTTATCACTTATTTTAAGCCAAATGGGACGAAATAACCATATTGCATACCTTGCCCCTTTTGTAAAGTTTTCCTGCCGTACAAAAGTAAAATTAATTAAGATCAACTGTCATCCACTACAAATTTAAAAATTTAAATACCTGAACTTGAGTGGATAAATAAAATGTATTTTTTAACGATTGAAAATTTGAGTAATTTATATATATATATATATATATATATATATATAATTAAACTTTGCAACTTGTCTTGTATTCGCTTATCATTTTCTCTATATGTACTTAAACAAGAATCTTACTTGGTATTTATGCGAGTTAATTTTCAAAGATTGATAGTATCTCCATTACCGAGCATATCTATGAGTCTACTACATCCAATGATCAGTGATGCTCGATAATGGAGATACTATCAATCTTTGAAAGTTAACTCGCATAAATACCAAGTAAGATTCTTGTTTAAATACACTTAGTGAAAGTTATATATATATATATATATATATATATATATATATATATATATATATATATATATATATATATATATAGCTTTAAAATATATATATTATAATTGTAAATTCAATTATAATTCTTATATTTGTATTTTGACTTAGTTCTTTATTAATACACAAGAATACATATTGCGATATTTATATGTATATTAAATATGGTGATATGTTTTCTTGTAATATAGTTAATAAATTTAAAATATTTCAAAAACCAGAATAAATGCAATAAAATTATTCTTGTTTTTGAAATATTTTCAATTTATTATATATATATATATATATATATATATATATATATATATATATAAAGAACTAAGTCAAAATACAAATACAAGAATTATAATTGAATTTACAATTCAAAGCTTTTCGTTGGCTAACATTACCAACATCATCAGGAATATTAAACAATTAAAATAATTTTAACAATTTTAATTGTTTAATATTCCTGATGATGTTGGTACTGTTAGCCAACGAAAAGCTTTGAATTGTAAATTCAATAATAATTCTTGTATTTGTATTTTGACTTAGTTCTTTAGTAATACACAAGAATACACATTGCGATATATATAATTGAATAATGGAATTGAATAATGAATAAAAATTTTAATTTGTAACTTGCAAAGTTAAAAAATAATCAATTAGAAAATTAGTTTCTGTAGTTTAGAACATTTGTTGTATGTTTGTCATTGTAGAGGTTTGTATCATGTCAGTCTAGTCTATTTTTACTCTCACATTCTGCATGCGTCAAGTCAGATCTTGTTATTGTTTCCCAGGTTACGAGCTGTATGCTAGGCTATAGCTTTTTGGTTTGAAATGAGGGAGACCATGACAACTCGTATATCACTTGAAATAGTCTACCTATCTAAGGAGACCATATGAAGGAGTCTAGCCGTTATGTCCTCTTGTAGGACGAAGGATAATCATGTAGAACTAAGGAGGATGAATAGATATAATGGCCGTAAAGTACCGGGAATAGTGAGCGTGGCCATATGATGCGTAGAACCGCCTCTTTGTATCACGTGGGAGTCTCCACCTTGCACCTCAAAAGCTCCTCCTTCTACTCTAGCTACGAAATTCATCACAATAGATGTTCTAAAAATTGCTACTGTTTTACTCTAGGCGAGATATTGTTATTCTTTCTTCTGTTAGTCCTCGTCTCAATGTGTGTTATGTATCCTAAAAGCTATTTACGACCATAGTTGTTTATGGTAGACACAGTGTACCTTTGTTCCCTATTTGCAAGTAGTCTCATGCTCAGTAATAATGTGGTATCTACCACAGTTTTTATTATTCCTTCGATATGTTTCTTGTATTTAGTTAGCTAACTTGACTGCAATGTGTGTAACAGTAGATAACTTACTCCCAATGTTACTCTTAGATTTAGAAAATATGTCTATTTTGTTACTTAATGAAGTTCACAAACAAAGTGACGTAGTTCTATATTTATAATCTTACATAATTTTACGGTTCTGAAAATTTAAACAAATCCCAAGGATAGGTTAGTTACCACTGCATAGAAATATTTTATACAATGAACTATTCTTTGCAGGTTGCATATACTAAAGGCGTTATACGCGTTATGGGTGATAGCGTATAACTGATTGTCGGCGTTGATAATAGGTTCTTCGCCTTGGCAATTCTACGGAAAATTATGTTAAATTAAAGCCTTCGAATGTAACTTTTTTTCGCATTGTTTTACTAAGCACTAGTTTATTTTCGTAACTAAAACATTAAAACGCTTTGACAACAACGTTGCAAAGAACGGCCAAATGCTCAAACCTTTAGTCAAATTACCAATGAGACGTTCCGTTTGATGCTATAACGCTGCACAACAAATAACCTTATATTCAACTCTTTATCTCCACCCCCACGTCGCCCGTTGCTAGGCAACCGTCTGTCCTTTATGCTTTCAAAGCACGCTGAAGTTTAGTGTAATTTAAAAACAAATTCCTCGCCCCATTATATCGTTAAACAACTGAGGTTTCATCTTTATTGCGATTGCAAATAATTATATTTCTTTTCTTTAAAAATATATAAAGCGACATAAAAGGTTTCTGAGGATGGAGAAACGATTAAAGAGAAAACTCAAAACAAATATTATTCGATAAAATATCTTTTCACGGCGTTAACCTAATCGTACAACATGAAAACATTGGACTATAATAAAACATCCACGAACTTAAAATTATGGGACATAGAGATTATGGTACCCTTCCTATACCACCAAAACAAGGAGATTATTGCTACTGATACCATTACCACCAAGATGAGAAGATTATGGTTACCGTACCTGTCCCGACAAGACGAGGAGATTATTGTTACCGTACCTGTACCATCAAGACGAGGAGATTATGGTTACCGTACCTGTACCGACAAGACAAGGAGATGATTGTTACCGTACCTGTATCACCAAGACGAGGAGATTATGGTTACCGTACCTGTACCACCAAGACGAGGAGATTGTGGTTACCGTACCTGTACCATCCAGACGAGGAGATGATTGTTACCGTACCTGTACCACCAAGACGAGGAGATTATGGTTACCGTACCTGTACCGACAAGACAAGGAGATGATTGTTACCGTACCTGTATCACAAAGACGAGGAGATTATGGTTACCGTACCTGTCCCGACAAGACGAGGAGATTATTGTTACCGTACCTGTACCATCAAGACGAGGAGATTATGGTTACCGTACCTGTACCGACAAGACAAGGAGATGATTGTTACCGTACCTGTATCACCAAGACGAGGAGATTATGGTTACCGTACCTGTACCACCAAGACGAGGAGATTGTGGTTACCGTGCCTGTACCATCCAGACGAGGAGATGATTGTTACCGTACCTGTACCACCAAGACGAGGAGATTATGGTTACCGTACCTGTACCGACAAGACAAGGAGATGATTGTTACCGTACCTGTATCACAAAGACGAGGAGATTATGGCTACCGTACCTGTACCGACAAGACAAGGAGATGATTGTTACCGTACCTGTACCACCAAGACGAGGAGATTATTGTTACCGCACCCGTACCAACAAGACGAGGAGATTGTGGTTACCGTGCCTGTACCATCAAGACGAGGAGATTATGGTTACCGTGCCTGTACCGACAAGACAAGGAGATGATTGTTACCGTACCTGTATCACCAAGACGAGGAGATTATGGTTACCGTACCTGTACCACCAAGACGAGGATATTATGGTTAGCGTACCTGTAGCGACAAGACAAGGAGATTATTGTTACCGTGCCTGTACCATCAAGACGAAGAGATTATGGTTACCGTACCTGTACCGACAAGATAAGGAGATGATTGTTACCGTGCCTGTATCACCAAGACGAGGAGATTATGGTTACCATACCTGTACCACCAAGACGAGGAGATTATGGTTAGCGTACCTGTACCACCAAGACGAGAAGATTATGGTTACCGTGCCTGTACCGACAAGACAAGGAGATGATTGTTACCGTACCTGTATCACCAAGACGAGGAGATTATGGTTAACGTGCCTGTACCATCAAGACGAGGATATTATGGTTTCCAATACCTGTACCGACAAGACATGGCGATTATGGTCACCGATACTTGAACCTACAATACAAGGCGATTATGGTTTCTAATACTTGTACGGATAAGAGAAGGAGATTATAGTTAACGTACCTGTACCGACAAGACAAGGAGATTATAGTTAACGTACCTGTACCGACAAGACAAGGAGATTATAGTTAACGTACCTGTACCGACAAGACAAGGAGATTATAGTTAACGTACCTGTACCGACAAGACAAGGAGATTATAGTTAACGTACCTGTACCGACAAGATAAGGAGATTATGGTTTCTAATACCTGTACCGAAAAGACAAGGGGAATACAAATTACATAACACAATTGTCTTGCGAAATCTGCCAACCAAACTCTCTAACTTCTTTAGGAATCATTTTTACATAAATTTAAGTTTTAGGACAAATAAATTTAAGGACAAAATAAGTTATGAACTAAAACGGTTGTACAAGACGGATCTTTAATTTACAAACCCGTCAATCAAAATTATTTACTATAAAACTGTAAAATAACTTGTACTCTTTAAGAGAGGGAGAGAAAGAAGATTTCATGCTAAGTATCTTATATTAATTAAACATGTTTTCGTGAGTGAGATTTTTGAAAATTTAAATGCATTTTGTCTTTTGTTAGATAAAGAAATAGCTAGTCAAGTTATACAGACAAAACGAAGCCGCATGCTTGTATTTTCCGTGCGGAAATATCCTTTAAAAACGCCAAGTCTTCCAACAACCACTTATGCTATTGCTATTCAACTATCCTCGAATATCAACATTTAATCGAAAATCTGGATAAATCTTATGAATATCAAATATATAACCTAAACACAAATAAAAAACCGCCTGGAAATGCCGCCTGAAATTTTAACCAAGCCTGATCAATTAGTAGACAATTTTATATTATTCAAATTATATCATGGAAGTGTTTACTATAAAATACCGGCGAATTCTAAAACAAATCAAGCATTATTTGAAAAAAGTAAAATAAACAAAAATATTTTAAAGTCAATTCCTACTTAGGTCAATGAAGAATAACTTTATTTTAGTCACTTTTTTATGTAACAATTACAAATAATATATAAATAAGGAACAACCTATGAATTAAAACAGCTGTTATAACACATAACCTATTCATAAAAACAGCTGTTCCATCAAATCATATGTTATCACCTATTTTAAGCCATATAAGACGAAATAACTATATTGCATATCTTGCTCCTTTTGGGATAATTTTTCTCCCACATAAAAGTAAAATTAAATCATTAAATTTAAATAATGAATTAATATTTGAAAAAACTGCATTAACATCAATTGTCATTCACGACAAGTTTAAAAATTGTATTTGAATTTGAGTGGATGATAAATAATATTATATTAACGATTTAAAATTTGAACAAGATTTATATAATAGGGGTATTTTACTAATAGAAGGAATTGTAAAATCCATTACCACCAAAGCTCTGTTGTTGCGTGAAAGATGTAAAACCTTCTGACATTACGAACCGTAAGCCTTTAAAGCGAGGCTTTATATAATTTAAAGGTACCGCTGCGGAAATAATTGTATAATACGTAACACTGAATCGAATACAATAAAAGCATATGTTCGTGTTAGGGTAACGTCCGTTGCAATAATGTCTTGCACGCGCCCTCGCGTACGCACGCACACACACACTTATCGCCTGATATGTACAGCCGGGCAGCTTTAGGGGCGTGTAAGGGGAAGTCGGACTGAGAGGGGAAGCAGAGGGACAATACTGGAGGGGTTTGCTTCGATTCTTACCCACGATAAAAATATCTCACTACTAAACAGGTTGCAAGTGATTCACAGTAAAAATCAGATACATCTCTCCCACTCCTCCACAGCCCATCCTAAAGGGCGAGCTCAGGGTTTAATCTTTCTTTTGTCAGAGGACAGTAATAACTTTTGGTACAACCAACCGGAATATTTATGTATTTATTTATTGTCATTGCATTTTTACTTGTAAACAAGACATATAAACATACCATACTTTTAATAATTACGATTATTACAATTAAAGAAACATAACGTTTGCATAAAGCAGCTGTTCTACCACATAACCTACAACATAAAATCAGCTGTTTTATGAAATCATATGTTATCACTTATTTAAAGCCAAATGGGACGAAACAACTATATTGCAAACCTTGCCCCCTTTGTGAAAGGTTCTTCTCCTATATAAAACTAAAATTAATTAATTCAACTTAATTAACAAATATTAATATTTGAAAAACTGTATTAACTTCAAGTTAGGTCCACTACAAGTTTTAAAAAAATTGAACTCGAGCGGATGAATAAAAAGTATTTTATTAACGATAAATTTGAACAAGATATATACAGTATAAGGAGAACGTGAACTAATCAATCCGCAATTCTACAAAAGGATAACTTTCGTTTTTTGGCTACATTTCTAGTTCACAGTTTAACTGGTATCACGTGACGTGATGGGTTATCTGCGCTACTACTCACACTGAAAACATTCAATTAGTTGTGAATCTAAAAAGACAATTTATAAGTAATTTATATTATATATTTATAGGTTTGTATGCAAAGTAATGGATTAGCGCTACGTGCCGTTGCTCGTATTATGCTTGAACGTGAATGATGTTTCTCGTAGCAAACGAAATTCCCTTTACATCTAGGGAGGAAATACCAGATAATAATCATAATGATAAAACAACAATAATGATGATACAACAATAATGATAATGATAATAGCTATAATAAGTACCAGTTAAATGACTTTCTGTTGAAGATCAAAGTATTCAAGTTATTACCAGTAAATGTATTAGAGTGGAAAAGAATTATAAATTGAAATCATTTGGAAGGTTCCTGCTCAGGAAGGTATTTTCAAACGTTATAACGACCAGGAATAGATTTTAAAATTAGCCATATTTCGCTAAATATAAACGTTAACGGAACATGTTTTCCTGTACATTAACTTTAAATAACAAAGAAGCGTGTAAAAATAATTCATTAAAACAACTTTGGAAAACAAGTATTATTTATCTTCTATAGGTAGATAAAAGTAAGATTTAATTAATCGGTATTGGCGATATAATAAAAGCCAAGATTTCTATAGATGCAGTCAACGAGATGCAACAATGTCAGCAGGACGGCTAGTAGCGTGGAAACTCCGCTAAACCAGCGCTGCTCACTAAACTGTGAAGTACTATGGTGAGTTTCTAATAAAAAATTGGTTACTAAATACGTAAAGTATTATATCTTAGTAAAAAGATTCTATACATGGACAGGATCATAACAAAAATGTAAAACTCTGGAAAGGGAGAGTATAGGGTCGCATCTCCCTTAAATACCAAAGGAAGAAGGTATTTACAGTAAGATTATTACTAAATAAAGGACGATTCTTGGATTTGCTAAAGGGAAAAATTATGGCTTGCGTGATCTGAGTAGATTATCTGGCATAGACCTACTTTCTATCACGATCGCCTGTGATAAATGTATGTCACCATCATCATCAGTGAGAATGCTACAAAATTTTAACAATGTTGGCCATTAAGATTTTGTTTCGTTCTCACTGTTAATGATGATATAAAAGTCTTTGAAACGAGTTTGAAATAAATATATGGGCCTAAGTTGTGAGTTTAGTACTTCTTTAATTTATTAATTACCTTTACTCATAAATTAGGCTCAACCCCTGTTTTTATTAGCCATAATGTTTACAAATAATGTTTTGGTAAAATAAGTACGTATATGCAAATTCTTAACATACTTCTGTTAAGGATATTTGTATATATATTCGAGTACATTTGTCTACATCTCCTAACATTACAATACTTTCCTTTGTTACGCGTTTCGGAATGACACTATTTTAAAAATTTAAATAGTAATATTTAGGTTTTGAAAATTTGAGTCATTCCGAAACGCGTCAAAAATAACAAATATTGTGATGTTAAAAAAGGCAAAAAAATGTACTTGAATATATATAAATTTATCCTTTTGATAAAACATACTGCCATTTAAATTTCTTCGTTCGCAGGCCTTCAATATACCGTATAGATAAATAAAACATAAACATTATGCATGAAATGTCCAATAATCATTGGGAAAATGCTTCATAACACAGCCCTGGTCGGAAGTATCTCTGGGTTCAAGAATTCGTAGCCAGGTAAAAATGTCCCAAGCACCTTACCTGGAGCCGACTGGAAGACAAGGTTCACGCCTTAGCCACCTCGGGTATTTCCTCCTTAGAAGCAATGCAAATTCCGTTTGTTACGAGAGACATTATTTACACGTTCAGCGCTTGACGCAAATACGAGAAACTGCACGTAACGCTAATCGATTACTTTGCCAACAAACTTGCCTATATTTGCAGGTTATGTTACCCACAAATCTTGCATTCACCTGTAGTTGCACGTCTCGTTTTGATTGATATTACCGTGTGAATTGCTGAAAACATCCCTAGGGCATTTTAAAACATTGCACCATTATTTTTCAATTCCTTCTATTAGTTCACACTCTCGTTTTATATATATATATATATATATATATATATATATATATATATATATATATATATATATATATATATATATGATGCCCGATGATAATGACATTGAAATTTAACTCGCATAAATACCCGTTGTCATTGAAATTTAACTCGCATAAATACCAAGTAAGATTGTTTAAGTACATAAGTGAAAGTGTTATATATATATATATATATATATATGATGCCCGATGATAATGACAAGGACAGTCATTGAAAGTTAACTCGCATAAATACCAAGTAAAATTGTTTAAGTGCATAAGTGAAAGTGTTATACATGATGCCCGATGATAATGACAAGGCCAGTCATTGAAAGTTAACTCGCATAAATACCAAGTAAGATTGTTTAAGTACATAAGTGAAAGTGTTATATATATATATATATATATATATATATATATATATATATATATATATATATATATATATATATATATATATATATATATATGATGCCCGATGATAATGACAAGGCCAGTCATTGAAAGTTAACTCGCATAAATACCAAGTAAGATTCTTGTTTATGTACATAAGTGAAAGTGTTTTATCTATCTATCTATCTATCTATATATATATATATATATATATATAGATATATATATATATATATATCTTAAATTTTTAATCGTTAGTAAAAATACCTTTTATTCATGTATTTTGTTCAAATACATTATTTTAAAACTCTTAGTGGATGCACTTGATGTTTTTTCAAATATTAATTTATTAATTAAATTTAATGATTTTTTTAATGGAAGCAAAACGTTTTACATAAGGAGCAAGGTATGCAATATCGTTATTTCGTCACATTTGGCTTAAAATAAGTGATAACGTATGACTTTATAAAACAGCTCATTTTACGTAATAGGTTATATGATTTAACAGTTGTTTTAAAACATAGGTTATGTTACTTTACTTATATTGTAATTTTTTAATAATACCTAACTTGAACAAAATTTTTCTTTGTTCACACAACTAGCAATTGGTGTGACATTTATTTAAACATCAGGCCTACTTGTTTTGAAATATTTCGCGAAGAGCATGTGCTAATATGGGGCTGATAATAGTGACCATTTTCATTATTAATTTATATATTATATATATATATATATATATATATATATATATATATATATATATATATATATATATATATATATATATATATATATATGAAGTTAATAAATTACCAATTTTGAGTAATTTTATCCACCATTAAGTGCAATATTTTTACCTTGAGTGATGAGGCACCTTTCGGTCTTTGACCATTGTCGAATCACTGATTGTTCTCTGCTGTGGATGCTATGTCCGTGAAGCCGGTGTTTGTAGAAGTTACGCGCACTATTTCTTGATCTGTGTGTATGAGGTTTCTGTATCAGGAATATATATATATATATATATATATATATATATATATATATATATATATAAGTTCAATAACCTTGCTTCATATTTAAGATTTCTGTATACACGGTACAATTTCTCCAGCCTAAGCGTCACATTCCTCCTTAATTCCTGTCAAATGCCATCACCCGCAATTCCCTTAGCGCTCCCTTTCTTGCTGCGTCAGATACTTTTCAGGAAAGCCCTTAGACAGTGCTGAAAGCTCAAACCAGAGGCGCATAAGGGATCTGGCTGTCTCATAATGTCCTTCCACATCTCAGACCCTTATAGAACATCTATGACATCCTTGCATGAAGATGAGGTGAGATATTCAGTCAGCCAGTCCCCCCCCCCATTTAACGTCCTGCCTTGCAGATACTAGATCCAGCCCTATACCAAAAGCTCTGTTCCTATACTCCTACCGCAACCAGTGTCGCTATAACAACGCTGCAAAACCTCGGGGCCCACCAAACCACTCATTAAACAGATTCCAACACTCTTCTACAGCTCTGTATCAATGCTCAAATACCATTTAATTATAAACAAATACAACTTTTAGAACCGCAAAACCCATTTGTATGTATATTTCAATTGCAAAGCAATAATCTACAAGAAGTCTTGTACTAATTTCCTCTGATGAAGATTATTTTGAAATCGAAATGTACATCAGGACATAAATAAAAGAGGACAGTTTTTGTGGTTTAAGAGGTTGTACTTATTTATAATTAAAGATTACACCACAGATGTTCCAAGTAATTACATAGCATGTAGAACAGTGCACTCTGTCGGCAAATAGTGAATTAACAATAGTTTACCTCCTCGACAAAAATAATCCAAAAGGTCACCGCTTACATCAGTTTGTCATTTCTTAAAATAAAATCGCAACTAACGGATTGTAGAGAAAGCATTACGAAACCCATGGCGCGGCCTAAACGCACAAACTTATCGGCTATAAACAACTAGCGCAAAGCCTTTTCGATTTAACTTTGCATAACTCGCCTTGCCTATTACCCAATACAGAATTACATAGACGCAGATAGTTGTAGACATTAATTTGACGACCTTTACATGTCAGCGAAGAGTGAGGGAAAGAGACTTGGGGAGGGGAGGGACAAGGTCATTGCCCTTAGAGAAATCGACCTTCGTCACTCTATTCCACACTAACAGCTCCACTGCTCACCTAGATATAGGCTAGCCTCGCCGCTCGCCGAGGAATGCGAGTCCGCTTTTTTTAGTATTCCGTCCAAACCGTACACATTTCGTCCCAACAATACAGTAACTATTACAGAACTAGAAATATTATTTATAAAGTTGGCAATTGGTACTTAAAATGTTTTTTGTAACTTATTACGTTATATGCAACGAATATTCAAAGCATCTTCTATAAATCGTGTACACTGTTTATTGATCTAAATTAAAATTACACGTAAGTCACAGTTATATTTACAAAAATTACGGTGATTCTAATTTATTCTCAAACCAAAAAATATCTCAATGGAAAAATAAAAAAACAGAACGTAATTCGAAATTAGTCACTGTTCTACAAGAAAACCTATTACATAAAATCAGCTGTTTTATATAATCATATGTTATCTCTTATTTTAAGCTGAATAGAAGATAATAACTGTATTCATACCTTGCCCCTTCTGTGAAAAATTTTCTCCCGTATAAAGCTAAATTAATTATTTAGTTTTACTAATTTTAACAAATACTTAACTAAGTGAATACGTAATTGCTTACTTGCTGACGCGTTTCAAAACATTCGTTCCTTTTACGAAGCCAACCCTCTACACAGTAGCAAGTCTACACGCGTCAGCAAGTAAGCAATTACGTATTCACGTAGTTAAATATTTTTAAAATTGGTTTAATCAGTGAATTCAAGATGTTTACATCAAGTAACTTTATTTAGTTTTAATTAATTAATATTTGAAAAAACAGTATTAACATAAAGTGTCATCCACTACAAGTATAAAATATCTATTTGGACTTAAGGGGATGAATAAAAAGTATTTGATTAACGATTGAAAATTGTGAGCAAGACCACACACACACACACACACACACACACACACACACACACACACACACACACACACACACACACACACACACACACACACACACACACACACACACACACACACACACACACACACACACACACACACACACACACACACACACACACACACACACACACACACACACACACACACACACACACACACACACACACACACACACACACACACACACACACACACACACACACACACACACACACACACACACACACACACACACACACACACACACACACACACACACACACACACACACACACACACACACACACACACACACACACACACACACACACACACACACACACACACACACACACACACACACACACACACACACACACACACACACACACACACACACACACACACACACACACACACACACACACACACACACACACACACACACACACACACACACACACACACACACACACACACACACACACACACACACACACACACACACACACACACACACACACACACACACACACACACACACACACACACACACACACACACACACACACACACACACACACACACACACACACACACACACACACACACACACACACACACACACACACACACACACACACACACACACACACACACACACACACACACACACACACACACACACACACACACACACACACACACACACACACACACACACACACACACACACACACACACACACACACACACACACACACACACACACACACACACACACACACACACACACACACACACACACACACACACACACACACACACACACACACACACACACACACACACACACACACACACACACACACACACACACACACACACACACACACACACACACACACACACACACACACACACACACACACACACACACACACACACACACACACACACACACACACACACACACACACACACACACACACACACACACACACACACACACACACACACACACACACACACACACACACACACACACACACACACACACACACACACACACACACACACACACACACACACACACACACACACACACACACACACACACACACACACACACACACACACACACACACACACACACACACACACACACACACACACACACACACACACACACACACACACACACACACACACACACACACACACACACAC
Organism: Prosapia bicincta; assembly: GCA_036971475.1. Lineage (NCBI taxonomy): Eukaryota > Metazoa > Arthropoda > Insecta > Hemiptera > Cercopidae > Prosapia > Prosapia bicincta. The sequence goes on along the minus strand of JBAIZL010000084.1, from coordinate 70,674 downwards.
ACACACACACACACACACACACACACACACACACACACACACACACACACACACACACACACACACACACACACACACACACACACACACACACACACACACACACACACACACACACACACACACACACACACACACACACACACACACACACACACACACACACACACACACACACACACACACACACACACACACACACACACACACACACACACACACACACACACACACACACACACACACACACACACACACACACACACACACACACACACACACACACACACACACACACACACACACACACACACACACACACACACACACACACACACACACACACACACACACACACACACACACACACACACACACACACACACACACACACACACACACACACACACACACACACACACACACACACACACACACACACACACACACACACACACACACACACACACACACACACACACACACACACACACACACACACACACACACACACACACACACACACACACACACACACACACACACACACACACACACACACACACACACACACACACACACACACACACACACACACACACACACACACACACACACACACACACACACACACACACACACACACACACACACACACACACACACACACACACACACACACACACACACACACACACACACACACACACACACACACACACACACACACACACACACACACACACACACACACACACACACACACACACACACACACACACACACACACACACACACACACACACACACACACACACACACACACACACACACACACACACACACACACACACACACACACACACACACACACACACACACACACACACACACACACACACACACACACACACACACACACACACACACACACACACACACACACACACACACACACACACACACACACACACACACACACACACACACACACACACACACACACACACACACACACACACACACACACACACACACACACACACACACACACACACACACACACACACACACACACACACACACACACACACACACACACACACACACACACACACACACACACACACACACACACACACACACACACACACACACACACACACACACACACACACACACACACACACACACACACACACACACACACACACACACACACACACACACACACACACACACACACACACACACACACACACACACACACACACACACACACACACACACGGAGAGTGTGAACTAATGAGACATTGAAAAACAGAAATAGGATGTCTAAAAGTATAAAACAAGTGTTTCTATCTTGTAATGTGTTTATATTTAATAAGTATTGACACATTTGTGCACTGGAATCGTATTTTCTTATCACTACGGAATTTGTGATTACAAAAGAACACTTCTAGAGTTGCCCGCTTTGATTCACTTATTTAGGCCTAACGGAGTTTCGTCACCGCTTGATAAATATTTGTTTTGACGTAAGAGAATTCGTAAACTATTTTATAGTTTATTACGCAATCTTTGTTTGGGTTAGGACAAAACTATGAAACTCATCAAACTCTGTTCTCAATAGAATTATATCTATCTAAAAATTTTCATGAAAAAAATATTGATGCCTGTTGCAGAGTTACTACAATAGAAGTCGTAAATAAAATATCGATCTAAAATCAAATTTATAATCACGTACGGTCAATTCGTCCAGCATTCAACAAGAAATTTAATAATTTGTTCGAAATAAATGTTGGTAGTGAAGCTAATGATGCGATATTTGTGCTCAAAGGCTGACCTTGAAATCCTTATTACCGTGACCTTCTGTAAAGGGCAAATGCATTCCTACATTGAGGCACTGATTCATTACTTTCTGTCTCATACCCTCAATTATAAAAGGAGCCATGTTCAGCTTTGATTTAGTAACAGACAGAAATGGTACTTATTTTCAATAAGCGTGATTTGTATTTAAGTTTAAATTGATAAATGGATAATATTTCGTACGTCCTGACGGGGAGATATACCCCACAAGTTCTAAATGAGAATATGGATTTCACAAAATCTGTTTGTTTTCTAGCAACAGGAGAATCGTTCAGGCGTGATTTATGCGTCATTTGTCTTGGCGTTAGGTTATTGGTAATATATTAATCTAGTTACTTTTGACACGATAACTTCAAGTTCATGAAAGTACATTTTACTTTCTACCATATTTAACAATTCTGTTTGTTCCAAGTTAATTAGGTTCCACCTTCACCGAAACTCAAATAAAAGATAACAAACATACCCAACCTAACCTGACCTAAACTAAGTCTGTTTTTCATTTCCTACTATTACATCACACACACACACACACACACACACACACACACACACACACACACACGCACGCACGCACACACACACACACACACACACACACACACACACACACACACACACACACACACACACACACACACACACACACACACACACATATTGTTTTTCAATTCCTACTATTACATCGAACTCTCTCTCTCTCTCTCTCTCTCTCTCTCTCTCTCTCTCTCTCTCTCTCTCTCTATATATATATATATATATATATATATATATATATATATATATATATATATATATATATATATATATATATATATATATATATATTAAATATGGTGATATATTTTCTTGTAATATAGTTAATAAAATAAAATATTTCAAAAACAAGAATACTTTTAATGAATATATTTATTCAAAGCTGTTCGCCGATAAAATAGTACCAGCATCTTCAGGAAATAATTATCTATTCCTGAATAGATCCTGAATTATCTTCAGAATAGATAATTATTTCCTGAAGATGCTGGTACTATTTTATCGGCTAAAATCTTTGAATAAATATATTCATTAAAAGTATTCTTGTGTTTGAAATATTTTATTTTATTATATATATATATATATATATATATATATATATATATATATGTATATATATAGTTCAAATTTTCAATTGTTAATAAATTACTTTACATTTATTTACTAAGTACAAATACATTTGTTTAAACTTGTAGTGGAAGACACTCGATGTTAATACAGTTTTTCAAATATTAATTCAGTAAATAAATTTATTAAAATAATTTTAGTTTCATATGGGAGAAAAACTTTTCACAAAAGGGCAAAGGTATACAATACAGTTATTACGACCAATTTGGCTTAAAATAAATAATATCATATGATTTCATAAAACAGCTGATTTTATGTTGTAGGTTATGTGGTAGAACAGCTGTTTTAACGCATATGTTATGTTACTATATTTATATTAGATGAAATTATTTAATAAAAAATTAGGGTTTTCTTTGTTGACTTAAGTACGAATTGACTTTAAAAGATTGTTGGTTATATTAGGCCTACTTCTTTATTCAAATTGTAAAAGTATATTTATGAAATGTAATGTTTATACAAACCACAACTTTTATCGAAGTAAATTAATAGGTATTGTACTGTAAAGTGAATAATTACTTATATAGACTTTTAAGCATTAGAAAAAATACAACTGCTACAGGGGTTTAAAAATGTAAAGTATTTAAAAACTCAACAATTCTTTTCTGTTTAGGCCGACCTGTAAAACTGGAAAAGTATTAAAACATGGTTCGAATACAAATTGCACACGATTATATAGTCGAATTTACGTATAATAGGCTATTTGCATCTATGCGTTTTAGACATTACTATTATTACAAATATAGTGTGGTAATTACTAAAAATGTCTTAGGCCTTCTTTGATAGAACCTAAACAAAACCTTAAACAAAATATTAAAGGAAATAGAAATTTTCTGACCTTGAAACGACGAGCGATTACATTGCATGACTAGTTTCCATTCTGAAATTAATTAAAAAGATATAAGAAGTGTATAGTATATAGTAAACAAGTAGAAAAACATTTTCAAGTCAATACCTACGTAGGTAAAAAAACTATTTTAGTTACTTTATAAAAATAATTAAAGTTAATATATATATATATATATATATATATATATATATATATATATATATATATATATATATATATATATATGTATATATGTATGTAGGCCTATGTATGTATTAAATATGGTGATATGTTTTCTTGTAATATAGTTATGAAATTAAAAATATTTCAAAAACAAGAATAATTTTAATGAATATATTTATTCAAAGCTTTTCGCCGATAAAATTTTATCGGCGAAAAGCTTTGAATAAATATATCCATTAAAAGTACCCATATATGACAGAATCACAGTATTAAATATCAAAATAGAAAGGGAAATTAAATAAAAAAATTAATTCATTAAATTTAATTAATAAAATATTTGAAAACTGTATTAACATCGTGTCATTTACTAAAACTTTTAAAATATGTATTTTGAACAATATATATAAATATATAGATCTATAGGGAGAATGTTAACTAATAGCAGAAGTTAAAAACACACCAAAACAGAAACTAACACCAACTATTTTAATATTCTACCTGGACACTTACCAAGCAGGCGATGATAGTCTGTTATTGTGGATTTCACTTAGCCAAAATACTTTATATCAGTGTTTATACGATACGACCAAGGAGTTGTAAAACTCGCCGCGCGAAAGGGTATCAAAACAATACGAGAAGAATGCGCCACAAAGGTGTTATTGATACTTTAAAGCGTTCTCGGTTGCAAACATCTGGCGGTCGGACTTCATCAGTCGAACAGGTTTACGGAGGGTGCATATTTAGCAAAGAGGGCCGGGCTAGTTGCAACCGCGAAACTCCGTTCCCAAAAGTTGAAAGGAAATATTTTATTATTTAACAAACATTTCTCACGTTAGTTCGTAACCTAGCGCACATTGCTAACCACAGAGTTTTGCTTGCCTCATACACACTTTGTTAAAATTGCACGCTATTAATAAATAAAACTGCAATCCATATCTGTGTTTGATAAGATAAGGTTAATAACAAACAATTCCAGACAATCCACTACGTTGCAGCTTGGATCTAACTCTTATTTTTATTGAGTATATTGCCAATAGTATCTCAAACTACGAGCAATATTTCTTGTTTCTTTTTTAAAAGAAACTCTTTGGTATATTAACAAAATTATTAAAATGAAAAAATACATTTTTAAAATAACAATTCTGTAACATTCGGCCTACAACAACTGTTAAATAATAGGTCTTATAAGAGTGTATGTTTATATTATTAGTCTACTTATTATAAAGTTATAACATTGTGACATTAAAACAACTTCAAAAATATGCTGTAATTCATATTGTTAAGTTGAAACGGTGAACAATATTAATAGGCCTACTGTAAAATTATGTCGGTGAAAAATATTAATAGGCCTACTGTAAAGTTATGTCGGTGAAAAATATTTAATAGGCCTACTATAAAATTATGACAGAGAAAATATTAATAGGCCTACTCTAAAGCTACGTCGGTGAAAAATATTTAATAGGCCTACTATAAAATTATGACAGAGAAAATATTAATAGGCCTACTCTAAAGCTACGTCGGTGAAAAATATTTAATAGGCCTACTATAAAATTATGACAGAGAAAATATTAATAGGCCTACTGTAAAATTATGTCGGTGAAAAATATTATTAGACTTACTGTAAAATTAAGACGGTGAAAAATATTAATAGGCCTACTGTAAAGTTATGTCGATGAAAAATATTAATAGGAATACTATAAAATTATGACAGAGAAAATATTAATAGGCCTACTGTAAAATTATGTCGGTGAAAAAATTAATAGGCCTACTATAAAATTATGTCGGTGAAAAATATTAATAGACCTACTGAAAAATTATGAAGGTGAAAAATATTAATAGGCCTACTGTAAAAAATAACGCTGAAAAATATTATTAGGCTTACTGTAAGATTATGACATTGAATATATAAATAGGCCTACTGGAAAATTATGAAGGTTAAAATATTAATAGGTCTACTGTAAAGTTAAGACGGTGAAAAATATTAATAGCCCTACTGTAAAGTTGTGTCTGTGAAAAATATTAATAGGCCTACTGTAAAATTATAACGGTGAAAAATATTAAAAGGCCTACTGTAAAACTTTGACGGTGACAAATATTAATAGGCCTACTGTAAAATTATAACGGTGAAAAATATTAAAAGGCCTACTGTAAAAATATGATGATGGAAAATATGAATATTTTTACTGTAAAATTAAGACGATGTAAAATTATAACAAAACAATCATGAATTTAGTCTAATAAATTGCACAAACATCACTTATGATATTTTCGTAATTCTTTCATTAATCCAATTTTACGTCGACATTTTGGCCGTACACACAAACCTTATGGACCTTTTCGAAATTAGTAAATTCACAATTAATTTCATTAATAAAATTTGACGTAAAATTGGATTAATAAAGCATTGATGTAAATATCATATTTTGTTTGTGCAACTTTTCAACTAAATTCAAATTTCAAATAAATGGTTATTATTTGAAAAACATCAAGAGTAAAAAAATCATTATAGATAAATTATAACGGTGATAAATGCGATAGTCCAATTATAAAATTATAACGTTATTAATTTATGAAGGCATGAAATTTTAATACTGGAACATTATATTATTACAAATTTACAATATTGTAAAATTAAAATCAGTAACATTGTACAACACTGTAAAATTATTCATGCAAAAAGGAGTCAACCGCTAGACCAATGTTATGGTAAATCATTGTATTTTAGCAACCAGTCCTTCAACTTTACATCAACACAGAGGGTTCAGATCTTAGTTGGAGCCCGGCATGTCTGGGACTAGTCTCAGCCTTTCCAAATACAGATGCATTGCCTCCTTGACACCATCAATTCATCGCCCCCTTTCACCGTCATTCTTTCCCAGCATTTCAAAGTATTCTCTTAACGTCACCGGTATTTCTGTTTTAACGAGTTTATCACTTCAAAGAGCAGCGAAATATTTATTCACGCACACCCACACGAACACGCACACACACACGTGCGCGCGCGCACACACGCACGAACCCCCTCACGAACACGCACGCACACACACACACACACACACACACACAGTATATATATATATATATATATATATATATATATATATATATATACACGTTCAATGTAAATATAAACCTCCAATTCGTTGAACAATTACACAAGCCCTAAGAGCTGCAAAGTTCAGATTCCCCAAACATTCTAAAAAATGTCTTTTAACGGTCACTGACTTCAGAACTAGTTTGAGTCAAAGTTGAACGTTCCCTTGTATACATTTATGTGTACAAAGTGAGGAATACCGACGCCAGAGTTTTACTGTCACTTAATCCTTATACAGTTGATGTTACCATCTTCACGAAGGAATGTATTGCTAACGTTTGCTCTGTCTTTCCAAATTTTATCAAACTTATAAGCACAACATTCGTAACTCTTACATTATGCCCACGTGAACATCAGTGAATGAAATACGCATAGTTATTGCCGTAGTTTATGTCCGTCTCTCAAACTGCGATCCACAGAGAACAGAAAGACAACGCAGACTATGTTAAAAATGAAATAGTTTTGACTAAATTAATGCAAAACTAAAATGAATTCATTAAATAATTTATTATTTAAAAAAACTATAATAACTACAATTGTAATCCACAACAAGTTTTAAAAAATGCATATATACTTGTGTGCATAAGATTGTGTTAAGGATGGAAATTTTTAACTACAGTACACGCACGCACGCACGCACGCACGCACGCACGCACGCACGCACGCACGCACGCACGCACGCACGCACGCACGCACGCGCACACACACACACACACACACACACACACACACACACACACACACACACACACACACACACACACACACACACACACACACACACACACACACACACACACACACACACACACACACACACACACACACACACACACACACACACACACACACACACACACACACACACACACACACACACACACACACACACACACACACACACACACACACACACACACACACACACACACACACACACACACACACACACACACACACACACACACACACACACACACACACACACACACACACACACACACACACACACACACACACACACACACACACACACACACACACACACACACACACACACACACACACACACACACACACACACACACACACACACACACACACACACACACACACACACACACACACACACACACACACACACACACACACACACACACACACACACACACACACACACACACACACACACACACACACACACACACACACACACACACACACACACACACACACACACACACACATACATATATATAAAGAGTGTGAGGTAATAGAAGGGAATTGAAAACGTTACTTTAGGTTCGAGACTAAACTCACGGTTTTTGAATTTGTAAATTAGTAACAGCAAACATATTTTTTTAAATATTCGTATAAGCAACAAACTTATTAAATATATAGGTTAAAATAATAACGTATTAAATAAATAAGTTTACATAGTAACGTATTAAATGAATTTAAAAAGTTAGAATATAATGACAAAATAATTCACTAAACCTCTCTTTTCACTATTTTACACAATGTAGGCTACTTGAATAACTTTTATAATAATTTGGACTTATCTGAAGCTAGATTTCTTTTGCATATAAAAGTAATTTACTTGCAAAATGTAATTGGAAGAAACTGAATTCAGTGTGAGGAGCAATGCAGAAGGGCGGCCGGGTATGTCATTAAGGGATACCGTTATGCGCTCATTACAGTTTCGTTAAACCTTGCCTCATGAATACGCATTACTCGCTTCTGGATCAGGTAGGCCTACTGTGACCCGGCCGTAGGCAGTAGTTCTTTATCGACACATTACAATGGAGACTTGAAGTATGGAATAAAACGCTAAGCCTTAACCTAACTGAACCAACAGAGAGTGTAAACACTATTTTGCCTACTACGCCATCCCCATTTTGATTTGAAGTCGTAGCCTTTTTTCGTTTCTTTCCCATTATCCTGTAATTTCAATACCACTGAATGCATATACCTAGGCCTACTTAGTTTATATAGGTTTATAGTGAAGGTCTATAGAGTTTATATTTATTTATATAAGCATATACACGAGTGTATTCTTACTCGTATAAATCCTTGAATTTTGTAGTCCATTACGTTCGGTGAAACTTCATTAATCACTTATACATTAGTTTATTACTATCCGAACTTTAATTTTGTAAAAACTTACTGAGCCAGAACGTTTTTGATCGCTCGTAGCGATCTTCATCAATGTCTGCTTGGAGATGTAAGGTTAGGTGGTAGCTTCAATGCAGGTTTTCGATAGTATCAAAGAGTATGTGTGATTTATATTGTTTGTTCGTTCAATATGTTTGCATTCTGTGTTTTTGTTCAAAAACACACTACACATATTAAACGAAAAAACCTAATACAAATCACACATACTCTTTGATATTATCGAAAACTTACCTTATAACTCAAAACAAAAGACATTAATGAAGATCGCCACTAGCGATCAAAAACTCAGTAAGTTTTTACAAAATTTAAAGTTCGGATAGTAATAAACTAATGTAAAAGTGATTAATCGTATAAATCTATATAGCTGTGTGTAATTACTCGTATAAGTCTAAATACCCGTGTATACTTACTCGTATAAATCTATATAACCGTGTATAATTACTCGTATAAGTCTATATGCCGTGTATACTTACTCGTATAAGTCTATATATACGTGTGTACTTACTCGTATAAATCTATATACCCGTGTATACTTACTCGTATAAATCTATATAACCGGGTATAATTACTCGTATAAGTCTATATACCCGTGTATACTTACTCGTATAAGTCTATATACCCGTGTATACTTACTCGTATAAGTCTATATACCCGTGTATACTTACTCGTATAAATCTATATAACCGTGTATAATTACTCGTGTAAGTCTATATACCCGTGTATACTTACTCGTATAAGTCTATATAACCGTGTATACTTCCTCGTATAAATCTATATAACCGTGTATAATTACTCGTGTAAGTCTATATACCCGTGTATACTTACTCGTATAAGTCTATATAACCGTGTATAATTACTCGTGCAAGTCTATATACCCGTGTATACTTACTCGTATAAGTCTATATACCCGTGTATACTTCCTCGTGTAAGTCTATATAACCGTGTATAATTACTCGTGTAAGTCTATATACCCGTGTATACTTCCTGGTATAAATCTATATAACCGTGTATAATTACTGGTGTAAGTCTATATACCCGTGTATACTTCCTCGTATAAATCTATATAACCGTGTATAATTACTCGTGTAAGTCTATATACCCGTGTATACTTCCTCGTATAAATCTATATAACCGTGTATAATTACTCGTGTAAGTCTATATACCCGTGTATACTTCCTCGTATAAATCTATATAACCGTGTATAATTACTCGTGTAAGTCTATATACCCGTGTATACGTCCTCGTATAAATCTATATAACCGTGTATAATTACTCGTGTAAGTCTATATACCCGTGTATACTTCCTCGTATAAATCTATATAACCGTGTATAATTACTCGTGTAAGTCTATATACCCGTGTATACTTCCTCGTATAAATCTATATAACCGTGTATAATTACTCGTGTAAGTCTATATACCCGTGTATACTTCCTCGTATAAATCTATATAACCGTGTATAATTACATTTTTATGCTTATGCCCAAGTACCCATTGCGTATTTTGTTCTACGATCGAAAGATGAGAATTTTTAGAGGTACAGGATGGCGATTCCTGTTTATGGAAGAGTCAAGGTTTAAAGCGATTAGATGCGTGTGCAGGCAGCCATGAAGTTTTCTGGTTTCGCCGGTTGTTATCATTCAAGACGTGTTCGTTAGCTTTATAAAAATATTGTTTCTCCGGAAAACTTTCCTAATTTGTGATGCTGCTAATGGGCGACAAAGAGCTAAAGGGAAACCCGAGCGGAAGTCCTTGGCTAAGGAAATGACGCCAGAATTGTTTACCTGTTGCCGTGGGGCGAAAAGAGTCTCAGAATCGACGAAGGATCGATTCTCATTCCTGACTCCGTGATTGTAGCTCTGCGTGTGATAAAGTCTGATGAAAGCCCCCGAACCCTCCTAGTCTGCAATACTTAATTATTTACACTAAAGTTTAAGCAGATCTGTTTGTAATCACTTTCTGAAGACGCAACACCATTCCTACTGAAGGTGCTATTATACGTACTTTAGTACAATGCAAGTTTTATATATTCATGTATATTCATTTTTATTCCTATTTCTTGACCTAAATGTATATAACAATGGTTTGATTAGTTTCAATTTGGTTTGACTGAAAGAATGAACTTTGGAATCCATTACTAAAGTTTTCTTCTATCTATACCTACGTTTTCTGTAATGGTAATTATTACATCCATACAATATGTATGGGTAATGTCCAAAGAGATTAAAGATGAAAACATTCTATAGTGATCTAAGGGCAATAGATAATTGTTGGGGGAGGGGACATGAGTCATGAGGAGAAGACGAAAAGATCAAATTATTTAATATGTATTGCTTTCAGGTTGTGGTAGTTCCAGGATCTAAAGGGGGTTGAACATGCACTGAAAGCCTAACAAAATTTTATTTCAGATTATTGTTCTGGGCACTTAGGTGATTGTAAAAACGTATGTCGTCGCCCCCCTCATGTGGTCTACTTACCAGAGGGAGAGGGGGGAACATCGAGGGAACGCGCTGTACTAGAACTTTTGTATCTTTTAAACAGAATAAACAAGCAAATGTTTTTTAAATCAGAAAATTAAGGGCTTCAATAATGATCCTTAGGTAAAAATTACTAACTATAATACCTACTAAGTAAAAATTTATTTTACTTAAAACCTATACGTTTACTTTGGTTTTTTAGTGAATTTTCATTGGAAAATTAACCCATGGCAGTAACCGTAAGCCGGAGTCCAAAATTGCGTTAGGCATTCAGTGCACGCTCAACCCCCTTTAGATCCTGGACTATGGCTTTTGGTGAACAATGATCTTACCCAAAGTAAGTGTAGGAATAGGTAAAATACGGGAAATGGACAGTCTGCCAGCGGCGGTTTATGACCCCTGTCAAGAAGCAGGGGCCGGACAATATGCCAGCCGCAGGTACATTGTGGGGATTACAGTGGGTGAGGGGGTTGCGAGAGAAGAAGAGAAATCTCTGACTCGTATAAACTTCGCACAAGTGTGGTTGTATTCGACCCATGACTAGTTAAAACTAATACACATTTAATTAGATGGAATACCAGTAAAGCTTCATTTAGCCATGAACGTAAATAACCCTACAAACAACCAGTCCATATACTTAAAATGATCACCTCAATGTGAAACCTTGTGCAAATATATATATATATATATATATATATATATATATATATATATATATATATATATATATATATATATATATATATATATATATATCGCAATATAAATTCTTGTATTATAATTCAATTATAATTCTTGTATTTGTATTTTGACTTAGTTCTTTATATATATATATATATATATATCTTTTTCATAGAGCCTCCTAAGAACCTTTTTAAAAGTAAATACTTTGTGTGCTAGATATTAAAATAGTAAAGTCATGTGTTAATTTATGTAAATAAGCTGTAAGTTTTTGTTCGTGTTGTTTGGTGTAGTGTGTTTACATCTAATATTTCACAGTTTACTTTACATTATTTTCATTTCTTGAGGGTTTACCATAGACAATAGCAATGGGTTAGGTTAGGTTAGGTTATTCCGTCTCTTTATCTCACTTCCCCTTTTTCAGAGAGTGAGGGAGAGAAAGGGGGCTGACTGGCAGTAAGTCCTAAAATGGATTAACTACCTGGCTACTCTCGTTAAACCAAAGGGTGGCTGGCAGACTGTCCTCACCCGGTAAAATACAGTTGAAGAGAATCGTTTTCTCCACTGAATTCCGTCACACACAAACACTACATGTTTAATAGTTACGGTCGCAAGGTTACGAATTATTTTTCTACTTCGAAAAAAATTTCGAACAAATTGCTTTTCTTTAGGATCTTAAAACGTTAATCCAATTTGTTCAATGAGTGTTTTTTGGT
>JBAIZL010000084.1:17500-52500 GCA_036971475.1 Prosapia bicincta | reverse complement strand
AGTCAGCGTGTTTGCTGTATTGTGGGTGTTCTATAATTGCTGCGACGTTTGAATTGAAGTAATTGTTTTTGTGTTGTGTGAGTTCTGTGTGAAGCAAAGAAACGCAAGTATATTGACGATTAAATTCAATATGGGTTTGTTTCCTTGCTTAAAGATAATGTTGATCACCCTCAGTGCGTTATTTGCTATGAAGTATTAAGCAATGACGCGATGAGGCCTAATCGTCTACTGAGACATTTGTCAACCAAACATGCCTCTTTAAAGGACAAACCTAAAGAGTTTTTTTGCTGCAAAATCTCTAGATACCACTGGATCTGCTGCTCAGTCATTTCTAAAAGTGCTTGAAGCTTCCTATGAATTATATCTTCTTATTGCTAAGGAAAAGAAAAGTCACACTATTGGTGAAACGCTTGTTAAACCGTGCCTTTTAAAAGCGGCCAATGTTGTCCTTGGAACTGATAGTAGGCAAAAGCTATCACAAATACCACTTTCAGACAACACCGTAAAACGCCGAATTGATGATATGGCCGAGGACATTAAAAACCCAGCTTGACGAGAGTACAAACATAGCACAATGTTCTCATTTGATTGTATATGTTCGTTACATTGAAAATGAAAGAATGAAGGCTGAACTGATGTTTTCTACTGAGCTGTTGACCACTACTAAAGCTGTAGATGTGATGGAAGCAGTATCAGATTTTTTTAAGAAACACGAACTTTCTTGGCAAAAACTTATTGGTGTATGCACAGATGGTGCTCCTTGAATGCTGGGTTCTCATTCAGGCTTTGTGCAGTTGGTCAAAGAGAAAAATGCTGATGTAGTTTTATTCACCGCCAAGCCTTGGCAGCAAAAACGCTTCCAAACGAACTCAATGCTGTTTTAAAGCTATGTATTAAAGTAGTCAACTACGTTAAGAACAGTGCATTAAATACTCGACTGTTTAAAGTTCTTTGTGAAGATTTAAGAAGTGACCACAAAACGATGCTATTTCATACAGAAGTATGATGGCTATCAAAAGGCAATATGTTGGGAAGAATATTTGAGCTCCGTGATGAAGTGATTACGATTTTGGCACCAGATACAAAACGCGCTTAGTGCAGAGTTCAAAAAACACAGTAACCAAGTGATTTTGGCCTAATTATCAGATTTTTTTGACACATTAAACAACCTAAACTTGAGACTGTAAGGTGCAGACTCAAATATAGTAACACATCAGGATGCCATCAAGATTTACGTTGAGAAACTACAACTTTGGATACGTAAAGTGTCAATGAACCCCAGCAACTATTCAAGTTTCAGCATAGTAGTATCAGTGTCAGAAGAAACATGTTTTGAGGACGTTTTTGAAGAACCGATATTGAAAAAACTTGATAATTGACCATTTGAATAACCTCAAGGAGGAGTTCAGCAGGTACTTTTCTAACTTGTCAGAGGAGTTTTACAAACTATCAACCGACCCGTTCCACATGGACATACAGTTGCTGCCAGAAGAGTTGCAAGAGCAGGTAATAGAAATAAAAAATGACTCTGCTGCAAGATACGATTTTGAACGAATGGACAAGCCCTCATTTTGGTTAAAGTACTTAAAAGTTTACCCCAGTGTTTCAGAGAAAGCTGTTCGGATGTACTTGCCTTTTTCAACAACATACATGTGCCGAAAAAGCGTTTTCAACTCTTGTGGCGATCAAAACCAAGTACCGCAACAAACTAGATGTCGAAAGTGACCTACGCTGTGCTTTGTCTGAAACTCAACCCAGGATCTGTCAACTTATTCAGAACATGCAAGCGCACCCATCTCACTAAATTACATTTTATGTTTTGTTTTTGTAAGTAGGTAGGCCTATTGTTTCACCTTCCTTAAATTGAAAATGTATCTGTGTTACAATGTTAAATTTTGTATCAGTAATTATATTCGTTTTTCATGTAATACTTGTTTTAATTTTCATCATACGTACAATTATTGAATCTTTCCATTCTGCGTTACCGCATTCAACAGTGAACAAAAAAATCTACTTACTCACCGTATCAAGTAGGCACATACTTGTACGAGTTCATGTACTTGTACAAGTAGGAGTTGGTATGTACGGCACCGTGGAAATAGGGTATTGCAAAATGGAAAGCTGATATGTGTAGGGGGGCGCGTGGTGTCTCCAAATAACCAGAGGGGGGCGTGGTACAAAAAAGTTTGGGAACCCCTGGTCTAAGGGATGGGACGGGTAAACCATGATGAGAGAAGACGACGTGCCTGATGAGTTATAGGTGACGAATACACTATTTATACTTTAGAGCCAAGTTCCAGCTTATAAAATTTGACCCATACCTTTGTCTGCTTTTGTGTTCACGGGTATTCCACAGTGACTTTTTGGCAGTCAGAAAAATGGTACTACAAAACGTGGCTTCTGAATTGAAAACAACAAAAGTCCCCAACTAAAAGGTTTTTAAGGTAAAGTTTCTCGAATAGCCTGAAACTCAATTTTGGCATACACAAGGCAATACAGAAGTACAATTTAAATTGCTAACACTTTGGGGAGGAGCGTAGCCAGTACAATGTATTGGGGGGGGGGACCAGGGAGACATTTTGGGCATTTTTCTCTCCAGAAATAATATTTTATGCTATTTTGACATTACAAATTACACTATTTTTGTGTCGTCTTGAAGAAGTTTTGCTAAAATATACTGTGCTACCAAATAAAATTTGTAAAAATGAGCTATTTTAGTGACCTAATAAGGGGGGCGCAATCCCCCTAATTTGTCGCTTCACAAAAATAACAGTCAATATTAGTTTTGCTTCCTCGTATTGGTGGAGAAGAATAAATTTGTTTTATACGAAAACATTTGTTTGCTTAAATTATTTGGCTTTGTGGGGGGCACGTTCTCCCTGTGTCCCCTGGCTTTGGGAATGGGGAGATGTATATCTGTAAAAACAATACAAGCAAGGCCCGTACTGTTGTATCCAACACATTGCACTATCATCGCAAATGTCGGAAACTGGTCCCCGAACCAGTTGACTGATATTCAACATTAGAATACTGGCGTGCTGACACAAGCAATGATAATCCCGCCTCCCAAAAGTAACTGAGTATCGACGAAACATACCCCAGTTACTACCCAGAGAGAAATCACGTTAAAGACCGCAATAGTCACACAATGCGCCACGTTCTATCCCAGTGATGAGTACGACAAAAATTCAGCACTTACTACATTTAACGGCCTCTAGAGATATTTATCTGGCGACCTTCGGATTGAGTTCGATGTAATTAGGTCGTTACAGGCTCAGCTGACTCGAACTGTTTCCTTTTACAGCTGCTACAAATTTTGTAAAGTGTTGGTTACGGATTGTTAATTTTTTACAGCTTCCGAATGATAATAAACAAACAAGTAATTCGTCTTTTGCGTGGGAAGAGAGGCGCGTTGCAAAGGCAGACGAAATAAAAACATATCTACAAAATGAAATTATTGGCTTGATCTACTTGCAACATAGTCATTGTAGTTTACAATAAATGGGGCGACATTAGGAAAATATTGCTTGGTTTTAGTAATTTGAGTTATCGACTGATAAGAAAGAAATTTATAGACCATTTACAGAAAGATAAGCACTTGCCAAAACAACAATGACCTTAAAGTTGGCGTCCAGTAGTAGTTTGGGTATGTGGTAAACCTCCTACCTCACAAAAACGTTTTGTTCATGTCCTGATGTACATTTCGATAGCAAATCAAGGGTCTTGTAGTAATTTCCCCTGAAAATGATTGCTTTCCAATCGAAACGTACGTCAGAACATAAATCAAAAGTGTTTGTGGTTTAAGGTTTTATTAATTTATAACTTTCACTTGATGTTTTTTTTAAAATTTTATAACGAGTATTTTTTATCTACTTTAATTTTTTTAATTGTCTTCGTACCGATCGCACAACCCATGCCAATCTATAGTTCATTAAAATTTGCAAATACTTCTAAGTCTTCATAAGCTATAACAGCCTGCATTTTAAAATAGAAACCAAAGAGTTTCGATTGAATACTGAACATAAATAGGTTGAACATTATTAATAACATAACTTGGAGCAACTGCGGTGTAATTTTTAATAATAAGTAAATAATACCTCTTACACCACAAAACCTTTTCATTTGTGGTCTTGAGGTAAATTCTTGTTGCAAAACAATCATCCTCAGAGGAAATCGCCACCAATCTACCTACCACCTTTTCACCTACAAGAGGAGGTAGGTAATCTTGTAGTAATTTCCTCTAAAGATGATTGCTTTGACACCGAAATGTACATCAGAACAAAAAAGGTTTTCGTGTTTTTAAGAGTTGTTATTTACTAATAATTCTTAATACTGTACTACTGAACAATATTATTTTAGTATTTCATAAATTATGTAAGAAAATTTGCAGAAAGTACTACAGTAAATTTAATTAGAATGTATGCCTCACAGATCCAATTATTTCTATGTTCTTTCATACTTATTCATCATTTCGGTCTTTAACTGCTCGAATGAGCAAAGCCATCAGAATACAATAAGAAAGCAAGGACGGGAAGTGGAAAGAATGTCGAAGAAGAAAGACCTTGAATCAACAATAGAACTTCATTTCAAGATAATTTCTGATTTACGAAATGGTAGTACGAAACTGTCTCAACAGAGAGCACTGACCACTGATCTGGTTTTTTCAACCGCCTCTAATAATTAAATTCTTTATAAACTTAATAAATTTTTCTCTTGTGCTAGTCTTTGTCCTTATTTATAATCACTTCACACAAGACGTCCGACTCACACTGACGTTATAAATATTAAAGTCCGTCTGAATCGCCCGATTTTAGCAAACAATAATAAAATGCATATAATAGCAGCAGTTGTAATATTTACCGCTAGATCGCTAGCGGTCTGCTCTAAACCTTTTTATAGATTAAGCCAACAGGTACGGTCATTTTACGAATAAATGTTATCCTAATCGACGCTGTGTTTTTAATTACTGTTGCTAGTTACTCGTAATAAATAAGTAACGTAGGTTGACGACATAAAATATACATACATAGCACCGCGATAGATTTACAAATGTCCTGTACTCCTAAATGTTTACAGCATTGCTGAAAATAACTGTAAAACAAACATTTTTTTAGTCAATTTCTACTTTGGTCAGCAAAGAAATTTTTTTTTAAATTACTTTTTATTAAATAATTAAAATTATTATGTTTGAGTACATTTTTCTGCCATTCCTAACTTTTCAATATTCTCTTCTGTTGACGCGTTTCGGATCAACTCCATTTTCAACACTTCAAAGTCTTTATATAGGCCTACTGTTAGCCACGCCCCCAACATATAAAGACGAGCTCAAAATTTGGGCGACCAGTACTATGAAGTTTTGAAAATGGAGTTAATCCGAAACGCGTTAACAGAAGAGAATATTGAAAAGTTAGGATTGGCAGAAAACTGTACTCAAACATATTGACATATTCACTACAGAAATGAAGATGAGTATATTAATAATTTCAATAAAAATTAATATAAATAAAGTAACACAACCTATGCGTTATAACAGCAGTTCTACCACAAAACCTATAACATAAAATCAGCTGTTTTTATGAAATCACAGGATATCACTTATTTCAATCCAACTGGGACGAAATAACTACATGGCATATCTTGGGCTATATGTGAAAATTTTCTCCTATATAGGGTGTAATACTAATATTAATTCATTATTAAATTTAATTAATGAAAATAATATTTGAAATAAGTATATCAACATCAAGTGTTATCCACTACAAGTTTTAAAAAATGTATTTGAATTTTAGTGGATAAATAAAAATTATTTTATTAACGATTGAAAATTTTAACAAGATATATACCCTATAAGGAGAGTGTGAAGTAATAGAAGGAACTGGATGGCAATAAAGTTCTGATGACCACATTAAAGCGTTAGGGTAAATCGACTTCTACTAATAGTATTAACCTGCCGCCTGCAACGGCTAAATTATTATCAGGCTAAAGTGTATTTTAGGTTAGCAGCGTGGCGAAGATATAAATAAACAGTTAAACGCGAGACGTATTCTGCGCTGCTAATTTTAGCCCGTTTGGCGTTTGTTATCCCTATTACTGGTGTCAAATCTATAGAGAGTGCTCAAGGAATGGTGTCACAGGCTGGACCAGTTCCTCTGACGTCACCGCTAGCAGCTATAAACGTAGTGTGA
Organism: Prosapia bicincta; assembly: GCA_036971475.1. NCBI lineage: Eukaryota > Metazoa > Arthropoda > Insecta > Hemiptera > Cercopidae > Prosapia > Prosapia bicincta. Next base: position 46,315 of record JBAIZL010000084.1, on the reverse strand, counting down.
TGCATTGATATTTCAGAAGGACCTTCGTATTTACCTACCTATCGCAAGTGTTGCAAAAATTATCTGTTGAAAAACAAGATTCCACTAATGAAAATAAGTGTGTGTGTGTGTCTGTCACTCTCTCCCTACCTCCCTCCCGCCCTCTCTCTCTCTCTCTCTCTCTCTCTCTCTCTCTCTCTCTCTCTCTCCCTCCCTCCCTCCATCCATCCATCCATCTATCTATCTCTTTCTGCCTCAATTTAACGTAGGCCCTACTTAAACAAGAATCTTACTATTTGCGAGTCGACATTCGAGGTTCTTGTTTAAGTAAATTAAAGTTAAATGATAAGTGAATATAAGAAAACAGTGTTGCCACGTTACACGCACACGCATGCGCACACACAAATTAAGGTTATACATATTCCTCTTTGTAGTAGTTTATAAGACGAACGAATTGACGATATTTGTTTAAATTTAACTATTTTAGCACTGCTTCAATACCTTACTTTCAAAGATGCTGTGAAGTCTCCATGAACACGAAAAATAATAAAATTTGGCGACGACACCCCAAAATTGAAAAAACACAAAAATAACCACAAAAACCTATAAGATAGAGATACCTTTTCAACAAAAAGCACTACTTTGCATTTCATTATATGGTTAGATTAGGTTTGAAAAGATTAAAATAAACATTTCTAACCTCAACTTTTTATACCTCTTTAACGACTTTATGACGGAAAAAAGAAAAAAAACCTTTATTTAACAAGGTTCGCGCGCGCACATGTGTTTGTGCGTTTGCAAATTAGGTTATTTATATAATTTTTGTTATTAAGCAACAAATTATTTATATTTTCCGTGTTCTTGAGGAGATTCTGCAATTTCATTGGCGCCCAGATATCCAATAATCACCTTCAGTTTAATAGTTACCTCTCCGATTCCGGCAAAATTACTAGTTTTACAAAAACATCCCTTTTAATTGCAGTGGCCGGTAAATGTAGAGCAGAAATTAACGATGGACCTGCGCGAAAGTCGATAAATTATATTTGATCGAGTTATTTAATTAAAATTGCATATAAAACATTCAATGTAATTCAAATTAACGGCGCCAAAAGGCACTGAAGAAGTACTCACTTTTATATTTCCATTCTGCTTCAGTAACGTAATTAAATTACGCTCAAACTGCGCTCCAACATACGTCGGAGCTAATCAACTTTCTAACTAGACTTATTTGACCTTTTAATATGAAGCTCGTATTTAATATTCATTTCTTCAAAGGGAACGCAGACCTACATGATAGACCTACGTGGCATTGTTTTCGATGTTTGGAACGGTGCCAATATATGCTGCAAATTAAATGGGATAATATGAACGTGAAACTGTTACCATTAAAACCAATAAATTAATATTAATAGTCTATACGACAGATGCACCCAGTGACCCACTAAGTGTATCGATCTTCTTATATTTTTACCACCAACTTTTCAAATATTCGGTGAAATTTTGGAAATTATAATTAGTTATAAGTGATAAGGCACGTCCGAGCCAACCTGAATCTATAAGACAGGTTACATCACACACATTATTGGAAACCGTATTAAAACTCTGTTTAACCTGCGTTGAAAGTGTAAAATAAATTATCAAAAAACCTTCTTAACTCTTGACAAGTAACCTAAAGGTCCTGAGTTCGATCCCTGCTAGCGCCAAAGGATTTTTGTGTGCTTTTCAAGGTGCCGCTCTCAAAGTCTATTGGGACTACCCGCCATGGGGTCCGGCCCATAGGTAAGGCCAACCGAGAATAGATATAGGCTTAATTGCACTACTTGGACAGTACGAATATGCGATAGATGCATCCAGTGACCATGCGCCCGTGGTGAAAGGTCCAACAGTTTCGCCCACGTTACTCCAAATCGGCCTATAACTGCGTTTGTGAGACTTACATTACTTCCTGTATTAAGTACCATTATAGATCACACTTTACCCAGGCGCTGGACTGGCTTGGTGATAAAACCAGTTTTCTATATTTATAATCTTTCATTTTCAATGTCTCTTCGTCAAGGATTATGTCTTCGCTCTTTTCAGGCTCGAATTGGTTTCCTTGAGAGAGATCTCTCTTCGCCGTACGTTGAGATGGCTTCTCCGTGACAAACTCGTAGCCTCTGTTGTGAACTTCACCTAATTCTCCGTTATATATTTCGTAATAGACGTATCTTCATCCCAAGTTTTCTTCTTCGCTCTTTGGACAGCTTTCTTCACTTGCAACCGCGCAACATCTGCAGTTCCACATTGATGATAGGTTGCACTCAATACCTCACCGTCATGAATCTCGATAGCGCCCAAATATTTATCTTATTTCAACTTTGAACGACGCCAAGAAATCCTCGTCCGCATTTGAAGTAATAGTAGTAGACTTCGTAGACCACGCACTGTTTACTCTTGGTTGTTGTAGAGTTCCTTGTAGAAACGCTCATCGATAATTTCTGTCACGGTGACTTGTCACTGACATTCGTTTGTCGCTGGTAGTACCAGTGACAAAATATGGAAAATGCCAGTTCCAGTGATAATGGATCGATCAGAAGTTGCCTCTATTGTTATTGGGTAAAACGTCGCAGTCGCTGGATGAAACGGTTGCCATTGGTTGATTTGTCGCTGTCACTGGCTTTGCTCTCACCTCTTGGCTCATGATTCCCATCATCGTGTAGGGGAGAGAGGTTGTCTCTGTTGTGATATGGCAAAATTTTGCCATCGCTGACGAATATGTTATTGGTATTTTACCGCGGCTGCCATTGGTTGATTTGTCACTGTCACTGGCTCTGCACATTTACGTCGTGTGAGAGTGGACGATTTAGTGAGGTTTCACGACAATGACAGTGTTGTGTACAATAAACGAAATTTCGCACTCGATAGTTTATTCTTAAATTAGTAGGTGATAATTTTTAAATAAAATGAGCCTTTCAAAAAAGAAAAATTCGACGTGTGGAATCATTTCATCTACGGGGTATGTCTGCCTAGTGTGCTTTGTTATTGACACATACAGAGCAGTCTCAGTATCCCTTGTCATCGGCATTAGAGTCACCGGTAAAAGTCACTGACCCACACCTGGCGATGTCACTGAAATCACCGATTCGTTAAAGTCACTGGATCGACCATGCCTAGTTTTTTGGTGGTACAAACGACACTGGATACACTACTAGCAGTTCGAATGCGATGTGCGGATGCTGGATTTCCCACCGTCAGTGGCTTCTGCGGATTGACCTTTCTCCTTGAACCAATATAGTGCAAATGCTGCTAGATGCATGTGCATTTAGGTGCATCTAAGGCGACACCATTATAGTAAGTTATAGAGTTTTATAGGGTTTTCTTATATTTACAATTTATTTTAATATTTTGTCAGAAATGTTACCAGAAGTAATTTACTTATAGTGTTAAGTAAAAAGAGGTTAAGTTTAAATAAACCGCTGCTGGTAAGGCACGCTGCTCTGAGCGCGATACGAGCAGATATTGCTAACAAGCCGACCTGAGCGAACGTACTTCGTAGGCGTGACGGCTTGTCGTACTTCCAATAGGTTTGGGCATTCATTAATTTCCTTTCAAACCTCTCTGGCTTGCGGTATATTTTAGTTTTACTAAGCTGCAACTAATTTAAACAAACTACAAAAAAGATCAAAATAAAATAAAACTTCAAATCAAAATTAGTGCTAGTTTTTCAATTCCTCCTTCTAGTACACACTCTCCTTACATACATCTCGTTCGAATTTTTAATCGTTAATGAAATTCTTTTTATTCATTCACTCAAGTTGAAATACATTTTCATGAAATGTAGTGGATGGCACTTGAAGTTAATACACTTTTTCCAAATATTAATTCATTAATTAAATTTAATGAATTAATTTTAGTTTAATATGGGAGGAACAATTTCCACAAAAAAGGCAAGGTATGTAATATAGTTATTTCTTTGGCTAAAAATACACCAAAACATGATTTCGTAAAACAGCTGATTTTATGTTATCTGTCTGCAGCTTTTATTTTTTCTTTTCCATGGTTATTTTAGTGTTAAAATTGTGTAGCAACTCTAAAGTTTTATGAATATTGCAGTTTAAGTATTTCATTTTAAATTGACAACTTTTTAGTTTTCTCGATTACTTCTTTGTTGTTTTTTGTATTTATTTTTACCTTTATTGGCCATATTATGATTTCGCCTTCTCATCATGTTGCTTATTAACTGCAGATTTCTGCCAGTAACGCTCTATCTCAAAGTCACGAGCGTTTCCCCTAAATTATTTAAAACCTTTGAGAAATAAAGTTTTTTAGAAAATCACAATATTGTTAAATAATAATTAAATTTTGTAATTTAATTCATTTGGGTAAAGGGTCAGAAAAAACGTTTGGACATGTTTGTAATTGAATAGTAATTTTTTTTGTTAAATTATTTGTGTCGAAACTTATTTTATAAATAAACTTATGCTTGCAGTGTTAGTGTTGTGGGCTATAAGATATTCTTATTGATACTACTTGGAAAAAACCACTACTTACTGATATTTTTCAGCAGACGCGTTTCACACTAGATCAGTACATTGTTTAAATTCTTTATATACTCATTGTCAATTTTGTTAGAAATATTTATATATAATCGTGTACATTTTTCTGCCTTTCCTAAAATTACAATATTTTCCTCTGTTAACGCGTTTCTGAATGACTCCATTTTCACACTTAAAAAGTACTATTTTTATGCATTGACTAATGCTGTGTGTCACGGACAAGTCGGTTTCTCAGGTGTATTGTATTATTGTGAGAAACACTTAATTAACAACTACTCCATGAACAATGACACCACAGATTCACAATAGTACAACATAACACACCTGAACAACAGTCTTGTGCGTGACTCACAGTATTGAACAATGCACTGGCCTAGTGTGAAACTCGTCTGTTAAGAAACATCAGTAAAAAGTGTTTTTTCCAAGTGATATCAATAAGAACAGTTTTAAAATTAAGCTGATCTATAAATGAACCGGCGAATTTGCTAGAAAATATTTCACATTAATAATGCAAGAGACGTGCATGGAATATAAGTTATTCAGAACTGTTACTTCATTCAAGTGTTAATGTAATGTTACACATTGTTGGGCTTCGAACAAGCATCGTCTGCCAGCGCAACACACGCTCGCGTTGTGTGCACTTCAAGTTATATGCATCTGCTGAAGACATAAACTTGGCACACGAGATAAATATAGCATCACAGGCACATAAGTTTAAAACTATAATATATACATCACAAACAATACACAGTGCAGCGACCACAATGTAAACAGATGGTCAAGTTAACGTAGAAGATGAACTGAATCTAACACGGAACCCTGATACTGTCCTTCACGGAGGTCAGCTAAATGGTATTATAGCAAGCTTATACAACAGCCACCAGACTGAGGCAGAATCCAGAACTCCGTGAATACGTACTGAGGTTTTGCTCATTTAAGAACATAACACACAGTCAATGTTACTAAAAAGACAAAAGTTTTCCGCTAGTTCAATCACTAGATCCTAGGGTCGCTACTGTCGAGGAATCACCTATATCAGTAAACTTAATCAAGTTTGCTGCCGGTAAGCTTTAACTTCCTCCGTGAAAGGCAAGTAAGACAAAAACAAGAGCTAGTGAGCTGTTCAATTTGGCAACATTTATTGATTCAAGTGATGCCACGACAGTAGCGACTCTACGATCTAGTGATTGAACTAGTGTCAGAAAGATTGCCGAATAGGAACTTCAATCTACCGATCGGGTTCAGTATGTCTAGGACTACTTTATTTAGCTAGTCTTGAGTTCTTTTAGCTAGTATTCTCGTTTTGGTCTTCCTTCAGCTACTATTTTTCCAAATGTCTTTTAAGGGTAGGGTTTACTTTTAGACGAATATTTTACAATAAATATTCGCCATTATTTGTAAACTATGTTTTCAAATGTATTTTAAACTGTGTTCTAGATTGTAATTTTGTAGTAAAACTCTCTGACGGCATACGCATCCAAATGTACATGAGGGTTAATTTCTTAGGTAACTTGTAATATTAGTTATTTTTTATTATTTTTGTGGTATTTGGGGTTTTTCCAATATTTTTACTTTAATATATTGCACCACTGTGCTCTTGATATTGTACGAGTCTTTTACTTTATGATTCAGTATCTAAATAATTTTACTTCATTATTTAAATACAACCATTATCTGTGTTAAATCCTATTTAGTTACTTCCTGGTCACTGGATAATTACTGACACCACGCAGGTTATGAGGTGAAAGTAAATTTCCGTGAATTTCACAACGCGAAAATAAATAAGTCGGTAACTATCATTAGAATCCTCTCGAGAGAATGTATATTTTGTAAGCCGAATGTAATAGTTCCCGCTTAATAAACAGATGATATATACACGTAGTAAGTATTGTTGCTCGATGAATTTTAAATAATTGAAAAATATAAAAATTTAGAGACAACGTGACTGTTAATGTTAGAGATAGAGTTTCAATGAACGTGAGCCGACTATTTCTGTGCATTACTGTTGACACTGACATAAATAAACATGCGTGGCATTTTGGTTACTTCCGGTGCGTACTGCCAAAGCCTTGGGACAGGTGCTTCACGCCACTCGCCTCTGGCAGCCGTTCAAATTCTCTTTAATCTCTTTAGCAAGTGATTTTGCAAAAATCACTGCTGGATAGAAAACCAGTTCACGTCGGATCCCTGTCACATGTTGCACGATTAAAATAAAAGGCGGCGAGAGACAGGTGGGAAGAAAAATAACTAAAAATTATGACGTGTATGTGTGTGTGTATCTGAGCGCGCACTTATGTGTATCTGTGTGCGCGCTAGAGTTCGTAAGTGTGTGGGTCCGCATGTGCGTGTTTGTGTGTGGTGTGTGTGTATGGCGGCTGTCTGTGTATGCACTTGTATGTATCTGTGTGCGCGCTCGCGTGCGTAAGTGTGTGGGTCCGCATGTGCGTGTTTGTGTGTGGTATGTGTGTATGGCGGCTGTCTGTGTACGCACTTGTATGTATCTGTGTGCGCGCTCGCGTGCGTAAGTGTGTGGGTCCGCATGTGCGTGTTTGTGTGTGGTGTGTGTGTGTGTATGGCGGCTGTCTGTGTACGCACTTGTATGTATCTGTGTGTGCACTCGCTTGTGTAATTGTGCATGAGCATGTCCGCATGAGCGTGTGTGCGTGGTAGTGTTTGTGTGGGGAGGGGGCGTGTATGCGCGCGCGTGTGTGTGCGTGAGCATCTGGCTACCATTTGCGTTAAATTGCTTGGCTACCGCGAGAATGAGCTCTTAGTTTATTATTAATCAATGAGTGAGATAATCAGTGTTTCTTAACTGGACTACCTTGAAATGACAAGTTTATTTATTCCAAATTGGAAGTGTATTGTATTAAAAAGTGTGAGGGTCCGTTTGTTGTATTATAACAAATTTTGAAGGCAAACTTCGCCACCATCGTATACCTTTTTCAAGTTTACATGAACAGTTACAAATGTCATTTATTAGAAGTTCTAGCTGTATATTTCGCCGGATATCGTTGTCAATATAATATAGGCCTAGTAATATTTAATATACTGAATAGACACTTGAATATAAATATATAGCCTTCTTGTTCTCTACTTCAATAGGAGATGATTTAAGATTTGAAAATGGAGTCATTCCAAAACGTGTTAGCGACAGAAAATATTTTAATGGTAGGAAAGGTAGAAAAATGTACTCGAATAATAATATAGTACATTTACAAGTATGCAAGAATATATATATATATATATATATATATATATATATATATATATATATATATATATATTCTTCTAATAAGGTTACCTTTCTTCAATATTCGCGACTTTGTATCGAAGAGGAATCCAATATAAACAAATTTATAAGAAATAAATATATTTATATTACATCCAAAATGCCCATTACAATCTTTTCGCAGCGTGTGACTGACCCTTCCGGCACATTCCAATCGGATTTCAGCCCTTCCGAAAATTGCCTGCAAGGCTCGAACATATAATGCTTTCTTATCGCCATGCCGGGGCTTTGCGGCGCGAAGTACGGAACGGTTAAGCTGCGTCTTTCGCTAAGAAGACGGGCTGAGGATTTTCTGAAACATGTAAACTCTAAATTTGACCAATTCAGTTGCGTAGAGCTGTCGCCGCGCTTTCAATCCAAGATAACGTGTTTTTTTGTTTATACGCCTAAGGGACATTGTTTCCCAATGAGGTATTTGATAAACCTTTTTGTAAAATACAGTATAGTGAAGGAACAGGTCATAAACCTTAAGCTATCATAACTTTACGTGCAATATTCTACTTAACTAATTACAGACAAATAGCTGTGGTTGGTAGAAAATTGTATTCATTATAAAAAATCTATTGCAAAATATTTTACAATGCTACAATTGACAAAATATTGTATTCGGTATGATAAATTGAATATTATTTGACTATTTTACTGTGTATAGCCTATAGCAAAAGTATGACACTGAAATCATTGTAATCAGTGTGCTAAAAGTAATAACAATGGAATATTTTACTCAGTAACAAAGTAATAACAATGGAATATTTTACTCAGTGTGAAAAAGTAATAACAATGGAATATTTTACTCAGTAACAAAAGTAATAACAATGGAATATTTTACTAAGTGTGAAAAAGTAATAACAATGGAATATTTTACTCAGTGTGAAAAAGTAATAACAATGGAATATTTTACTCAGTAACAAAAGTAATAACAATGGAATATTTTACTCAGTGTGAAAAAGTAATAACAATGGAATATTTTACTCAGTAACAAAAGTAATAACAATGGAATATTTTACTCAGTGTGAAAAAGTAATAACAATGGAATATTTTACTCAGTAACAAAAGTAACAACAATGGAATATTTTACTCAGTGTGAAAAAGTAATAACAATGGAATATTTTACTCAGTGTGAAAAAGTAATAACAATGGAATATTTTACTCAGTAACAAAAGTAATAACAATGGAATATTTTACTCAGTGTGAAAAAGTAATAACAATGGAATATTTTACTCAGTGACAAAAGTAATAGCAAAGGATTATTTCTTTCACTGTGACAAAGCTAACAACAATGGAGTATTTCCCTAGTATATATAACAAAGCGTATTGACCAAATATCGTACCCGCTACGAAGGCAGATTTAAATATATTACGATCAGAAATTGTGTGAAAATTCTATCACCTGTATTAGAATTACTTAGTTTTAATGTTTTAAATTATTTCAACTTTCATTCCAGAAAGTTACAGTAGAAGAATGACGATAAGAAAAAAGTAACCGAGAAAAATGTTTACTAATGATAAAAAGAATCAAATGCAAAAAGTAACTAAACAAAAAGAATAAATGCAGTCGGACACAGGATTGCTCTTTAATGAAAGGGGAGCGAATATTATCGTTTCAGTAAAGTGTTGCAAAATAGCGTTACGGCTAGGCAGAATGAAAGCGTTCGCTAAAACTTGCATTTCAGAGAACTAACTTGCAAATTTCCTTTAATGTTCTTTCTGTAATATAAATTTGTTGCTGATAAGACTGACGATCACTCATAAAGTTGTACATTCGTCCATTTCTCAACTGTACTTGTACAACAATACCGAGAACGGAAAAAACAAAAAATTAAACAATGAACCCATTCTTGTTAACAATGAAAACAACAGTGTCAAAAGTAAAAAACTTAATTAAATGATTGTTCGCAAGTATTTTTGAAACACCGAGCAATGAATGTGTTTGAAGAGTAGTCAATTAGCGTGCAATGTAGCGCAAATAACGGCTTTAAGGAGTAGGTGTCGTGGGGGAGTCGGCACGCCAAGTGAATGCAGCGGCCAACGACCTCCAGCCCCCATCCTCAGTGATCTATCAATGTCATTCCGTACAAAATATCAACAATTGTTTCTGGTGCAATCTTCCTTAACGGGAACTGATACAGAGTAACTGTTCCACGCCCGACCGAGTTGCTAACAAGCTTCTCATTTGTAACCTTACTGGTAGTTTGCTTCCTCGCACTTAATAGAGGAGAGAAATGAGGAAATGAAATAAGCGATTTTGTAGAAGTCAAACTACTGGTTTGCGAGTCAAGCATTGGCATTTATTAATTTAGTGACGACGTTTCAAAAACATCAAACCTTCTTCAGATCTGTATATAGGAATAGTAATTAATGTTGATACAAATTAATTAATAGTTGTAAATTAATTTAAATATATAATAAATTGACATTCAACAAATGTCAAGGACAAACACACAGTATAATAAACTACGCAATTAGAGTATTAGTCATTTCACTCAACAAACTTAAATACGATATTTAGTACAAATAAAAATAACCGGTTGTGCGTATGTTCTTGATATTTATTGCATGTCAATTGTATTATATTATTTAAATTAGTTTATAATTAATAATTAATTTGTATCTGAAATTACTATTCATTTGTACAGGCCTGAAGATGGTAACGATGTTTTTGAAACGATGTCACTGAATAAATAAATGACAATGCTTGATTTGCAAACCAGTCGTTTATTTCTATAAAATTTAAACCTAGTGAGTGTGTTATGAAGTCGAAATAGCTAATTGTTTTTAGTAACATGTTATCATGGTAAATATATCCCGGACTTATTTAATTGCAGCTGTAAATCTGATATTCTTTGTGTTCGTGCCACTGTAAACTTGTACGACACAGTAGATGCGGCTTGAGCCCTGACTTAGGGAAGAGGAGCCCTTCATTTGTCATTTGGCCTTCTCTTATTGTCCCGCATAAGCCAACTTACTCCCTCGTTACCTTAAGGCGTCACTAGAGCCCAGTTGTAATCTTTCCTCTATACGGTTGTTATAATCACCTAAAACTCTAGACAGCGAATATTTCAGGTGATACAAACATGGAAATCTTACGTCAGAAAGTTTACGACTATAAAATAACGAGACGCCGATGCTGACAATATGCACCAGGGAAAACTAGAAGAGGTCAAAAGCAACAACGGGAGGATCTTTAATGCTTCCAGTTTTAATAAATTTTCAATTTCACCAGTACCTTCTGTCATGGATTAATTAACAAATTCTACAAAAATAACATTCCGCCAAAAGTCAACACTCGCCGCTTCCTAACCTAATTTTACCCGTCTAGATTAACAAGTTTTAATATCGCATGTCTAAATGTCGGTTATATTACGCTGAAACATCGCAACCTTCTCCCCCCGTAACAAAATTTACCACACCATAAACACAACATGTTAAAACATCGGTATCAAATCACCCTTATAATCGTCTCATCGTATCCATCCCAGGGTGATTTTAAAATCATTCAACAGAAACTGTCAACTTACTCCTAGGATTCACAGGGCCTGATACTGTACATTGCACATCATAAGAAGATATCTAATATAGGTATTGATTTTAATATCATTTTACACTTATTACACTTTGAAATTACTTGCGACCAGACATTCTAATCATATAAGTTGTTAACGTACACTTGAAGGAAACGTTTTCGGAAGCAAGCAGAAGCTCAAGAATTTCACACCACAATTTTGAAGGTCGAAAATGTATCCTCCAAGTGTAAGTTAACAATGTAACAACTTATATCAATAAAGTTGCATGATGTAATCATCTTGAATTCACTGATTAAACTATAATTAAAATTAATTTGATTTTTTAATTATAGTTATATTAATAGAATGTCTGGTCGGAAGTAATGTCAAGTGTTTAACAACCAGCACGTCATGAACAACAACAAAATTTCGAAACATAATTTTACAGTATTATTCTACTGTAATATTAAAGTTTCTTGAAAATAACTTGTAATATGCCACTTAAGTAGACACTTATACTCGACGTAAATAGAGACAGACGACCCTGCCAAAGTAGAGAACAAATGTGCATGGTACATGGCCCTAGCCATGATTCTCACAATATGCCACCCCAAGAGGATTTATCTCTAACCCAAGGCTATCTATATTCAACCCTTCATCTTACCCGTTAAATGCATTTAATTATCTAATTATATAAGAATCTACCGAAATCTTGTTGCAGTTCATGAAGAGCTGGTTGTTAATTCTTCTTACACTTTTGTTATTTATTACTTGCGACCAGACTTTTTGTGAACTAAAAATTGTTAACTTACACTTGTAGGAAACGTTTTCGTCTTACGACTTCTTCAGCCTCAAGAAGTAGCCTTTGGAGGCTGAAGAAGTCGTAAGACGAAAACGTTTCCTCCAAGTGTAAGCTAACAATTAAACAACTTTTAGTTAAAAAAAAGTCTGGTCGCAAGTAATAGCAAAAGTGTAATAAGAATCTACATGATAAAATCATTCCAAAAAAAAAACTTACGTGTAATAAAACACAAATAGATGTTATACAGTTATACATGGTAACGTAAACCTACCACAATTCGTCCTGGATACCTTCTTAAGCCCGTTCAAGGGTCTTAATTAAAGTCCCAGAGGAGAACGGTAGTGGGAAGTTCGGATAGGCAACAATGACCATGTGATAGCTTGAATCCTTGAGATAGCAACAGCAGTGATTACGCTGGGAAAAGCAAATTACCAAGGTCCAGAGCAATGTGCGAGCGTTATAGAATATACCAGGGTCAGCTGGATATTTCGTTGTATAATTTAATCGGAAAATCTTAACCATACGTTTCTTTTGCAAAAATTCTTATAACATATAGTTAAGTACGATTTACTGCCTTTCCTGACATTACAATAGTTCCTAATCTTTGTTGACGCGTTTCGGAATGACTCCATTTTCAAAACTTTAAGTAGTACGATGTCCACGTGTCCCCGCTCTCTTCCTACGCCGCATGTGTATTGTACCAACAATCCTCTACAGGTGTCTGCAAACTGTAATATGTAATTAATTAATTGCTCAATCTATTTATTAATGCTCAAAGTATTCGGTTTCAAATGCACAATATAATGATCTTTATTTCTGTTAGGGATATTGGTAAAGATTTAAGTATATTCTTCTGCTTTTCCTTGCATCAAAACATTATTTTTCGTTGTCGCGTCTCGGATTAACTCCATTATCAAAACTTTAAAATGTAATTCAACCTAACATAATGTAACCAACCGAAACTTTTTTAACCTTAAATTAAAGTGTAAACTTTTGGAAATGGAATCACTCCGAAACGAGTCAAAAAAAGAAAAATATTGTAACGTTAGGAAAGGCAGAATGTACTCGAATAATACAAATATTCCTAAAACAAGTGAAGATGAGTATACAAGTCATTTTTACATTTGACTTTAATCTCAAACAGAACTGCTTTTACGAGCGGTTGCATTAAGATTCTAAAGGAATGTTCTGCGTATAGGAAGTGAAACAAACATACGCTGAGGAAACGTCTTGAAGCCGCGTCGCAATCGCACATGCGCAGAAGATTTAACGTTAAATAGATACTGACCAAAGCTACCTTACTCAACGCGAGCAGAATACAGAAAAACTAGAACACACTGTAAAAGCAGTTTTTAAAAAGGATTGTTCTGAAACAACCTAACTTGCATGTACCCTAATGGCACACTTCCATAATACTTGTTACAGTTTCATCTTAAAATTATGTAAAACATTTTCAAATTAAATTTATTACAAAAACAGAAAAGTCGTATATTTGAACAAATTATGTGATTTCATAGATCAACTGTTTTTATTACTCATTGCATATAAATAAATACTCAAAAACCTATCAACCACAACATCTTTTTCATCATACCCTTATGTACATTTCAGTTACCCAGAAACCATTCTCAAAGTGTTACCATACAAAGACTATGTAACCTCTGAGGATGGTTACTTGTTAACTGAAATGTACATAAGGATAAAATAAAAGCGTTGTGGTTAAGACGTTTTTCAGTATTTAGTATTAGTATTCAACCACAGTGTATTCCTAATAAATAGTATCCCATATGATAGTTTATATATTTCAAGTTACTAGTGGCTTAAAGTGAATGGTATTTATCAGTTAATAATTCATTTTAACATTTTGTTGTTTTAAAACAATTAGTTTCAAGTTCCTTGATGTAATCATTTTGAATTCACTGATTAAACTAAATTTAAACTACTTAACTAAGTGAATACGTAATTGCTTACTTGCTGACGCATTTCAAAACGATCGTTCCTTTTATGAAGCTAACCCTCTTCCGGTTGTCATACAGTTTGTAAAGAGCCAAAAGCCGCTAGTAAATGGTTAGCTTCGTAAAAGGAACGATCGTTTTGAAACGCGACAGCAAATAACCAATAAGGTACTCACTTAGTTAAGTAGTTTAAATTTAGTTTAATTAGTTTCAACTTCCGTAAATATAAATTCATACAATAAAATAAGTCAAGATTTAATGATAAAAAAGACGATGTATTTTTCAATTCCTTCATTAGTTCAAGATATATATATATATATAAGTATCTTGTTCAATCGTTAATAAATTCTTCTACTCAAGTTTAAATACATTTTTGTAAAATTAATGGATGACGCTCTATGGTAATACAGTTTTTTCTAATATGAAATTATTAATTAAATTTAATGAATTAATTTTAGTTTCACATGGGAGAAAAAGAGCATTCCTAAATTGTTTTCTTATAGTTTCGTAAAGCGGCCAATGCTTTCAGTCACGCTTGGTGATTGTGATGAGTTGAATATTCTACGTATGGCTGTAGGAAATTCCTTTTCCAATCCGTTATATTAGTTCACACTCTCCTTATACATATCTTGTTCAAATTTTCAATCGTTAATAAAATACTTTTTATTTATCCACTCAAGTTCGAATACATTTTTTAAAACTCGTAGTGGATGACATTTGATAATAAAATACAGGTTTTTCAAATATTAATTCTTCAATTAAATTTAATTAATTTAGTTTTATATGGGAGAAAAACCTTTCACAAAAGGGGCAAGGTATGAAATATAGTTATTTCGTCCCATTTGGCTGAAATAAGTGATAACATATGATTTTATAACAGCTGATTGTATGTTATAGGTTATGTCGTAGAACAGTTGTTTTAACGCATAGATTATGTTACTTTATTTATATTAATTGTAATTATTTATTAAAAAGTAAATAAAATATTTCATTGTTGGCCTAAGAAAGAATTGACTATAAATTTAATTTTATATATTACTTGTTTCTAACTATAAAGGAAATTTGTCTCCTATATAATACCTTCTGTCCATAGCGTGAGAGAAATAGATTGGTCGCGTCTATCTTAAGAAAGTTAGTTTTAAATAATCGTCCTACTTTTGGGAAATCAATTTGTTTAATTTCATATGTTTTAAATGTTTCTCGTAATGTTTTACCTTTAGTTCGTAGGTTAATCATAGAATCTCTTGTTTAATAAATTAACTGTTTTTTGTTGAGTTGCAAAGCAGAAACCATGTTTAAATTACCCATCCTCTGCATGCAATTTATGTTTTGCTGTCCTCAGGGACTCGACTTGTGTTTTATTTTCTGGTTAGTACAATGTTTCTGTGTAGTTTATTTTGCTTAATAAAACTTTTACTTCTACCGACAAGCGGCGGCAATTATTCTGGAAATGAAACCGAAAAGCCACTTCCGAAATTAAAATCACTTCACTAAAACTCATTTCCGTGACTTGTCAAACAAAATCGAAAAGCACTTTATGGATTATATTTGAAGACACAGGACGGAACGTAAAAGACAGATTGATTACATTGCACTGCTGTATACATAGTTAAAACGGTCCAAACAGCCGGAACTGAGAGTTATAAATACGCTGCATGGATCCAGGAAGCAGTGGGGTCGTTGCCATGGCAACCAAAGCCCCACAGAACTACAGGCCTACCTCTTTAGGACTGGCTCTGCGTTGCATGTAAACGATTACAATATCTTAACCGATCATTTCGCCGATTGAAGCAGTAATCCGCTGGGACTATGTATGTTGGTAACAGATGGACTTTCAAATCATTATTATCTTACGCAATTAAAGTGGACAATTTGTACTAAACACGCGTGTTTAAACTACTTTAAAGCTGCATGTGGCCAAATGCTGTGAAGTGTGTAAACATTTTTACTATAAATATATTTTTATTTCTATATTTTTTGGGTAAGTATGCAGTTTAGGGAACCAAGTTTTTTGACGACTTTGGAGCAAGAAAATGTCACTTTGGTTGTCATAGATATTCTCTTAAGTTGTTAATGTGCAAACATCATCATTAAGGTTAGCTTATGTTCTGTTAGGTTAGGTTAGTTTTTATGCATCCCTCCTCCCAAAAAAAACTTACTTTTGTACACAAAAACATTACTTTTATATAAAAACAATTGCAAAACGCATTAATATTTGTTTAGGCGTTTGTTTACTTTTTATAGCATTATATTAATTTTTCCTAGGGGAAAATTATCTTCTTGATCCAAAGTTATCAACAGCTTTTGGGGGGAAGAGTAAAAAAAACCGAGTTCCGTAAAATGCATATTTACAATTTTTTGTTACATTAATTGTTTATATAAAAGTGAACCTCAGTAACTATAATTATACGGTACTTGGGATTATTTCAGTCCCTCTGGGCCTCGCATAACACGCAATGTTAATTTCATCTTTACGTCTGGTATATTGTGCAGAAAAAATTCTTTCGTAAACAGACGTTTCAACTGTTTTGGACGATATACTTAATAAACCATTATAAACACAAATTAAGATGTACATTTCGACAAATCAGTTAGCATCATCAGAAGGTTACAAATGAATTGAGAACTAAACCATAAGACTAGGTTAGATGTGGGCGTGGTCTAGCACGAGTATTGTTTAAACCGGTCACTGGGCGGAGGAGCGTCAGTGGTGGTCACTGCGAGTCTTAGGATTCAGATCTTATTCTGCGAACTCTACAGAGCGTAGTCTCTCAGTGATGTTACAATATATATGTCAACGAGATACCAACACCCAACACTCAAGTGGCCATATTTGGAGATGACACCTAGTTATCCCCTCAGTCATGGGAACCACATTTCGTATTCTACAGACTACATAAACACCTTACAGGACTATAATCATGGCTGAGCTACTGGAGGGTTAAGGTGAAGATGGCCAAGTGCCAGGCTCTGCTTCTCTCCTAATGTAGGACACACAAACTAGACACACCACTAAAACTATTAGGCGAGGACATTCAGTGGGGGAACCAGGTCAAATATCTGGGAGTCATACTCGACAGAGGCCTGACTTGGGACCCTCACATTACCAACACGTTAAAAAAAGCAACAATTAGATTAACACAACTATATCCTATGCTTAACAGAACAAGCCCACTTTCACTACGGGCGGCCACTACTATATACGTATCTATGTTGCGCAGCATACTCACGTACGCTTCACCCGTCTGGGGCCATGCAGGCAACTCACGCACACGCAGACTCCAGTTATTCCACAACAAGTGTTTGCAAATAATCACGAAGGCACCCAGATTCCCAAGATTAACTCAGATTCTAGCAACACTTAGCAACTAGGTTAATCTACAAACAGGCCCACGCACATACAACATCCACACTCATTTCCTCACTGGGTAGATACGACCCCTTCTACGACTCACACAGACGACCGCTGCCACTCTCCTGACCACCTACCTCTAACCATGAAGCTATAAATAGAATATACATAGGCCTATACTTAGTCTGCTTCGCAGATATGTTCCAGGTAACGCAGGACGAAGTTTGGCCCCCAACGGAAGAAGGCTACTAATACGCCTATGCATGCATTTTAGTTCCGAGTAGGCACCAGAAAAAGAAATACAGTACATGCCATTCTAACCACACCCTAATTAACAAGGTATTTTTGTAAGGTAATACCATTCTCCTTACCCTTAGCATAAGGATAGCCTATCAATAAGTTGTTTAAGATAGTAAACAGGAAACTTTAATTGACCGATTCAGTATAATTCCGCGCATTACTTTTCCTCTGGGAGTTAGGCGGGAGACGAACGAGAAAACTTAGCTACGCACCTAACCGGTCAGTAAGCAATTCATTGATATTGTAACATTTGGTGTTTATAAAGTAACATATTATAAACTGCACGAAAGCAGGCGGGTGGCCATAAAATGCGGCGTTGCCACATGGCCGAGAGACGAGTCACCGACAGGCGATAAACTAACAGCCCGACGCTCGAATTAGGCAACACTGTTCGCTCAGGGTTGCCAATTAGTGCTCGGGAATAAGAGACTTTCGACCATACTTCGCGAGGGCAGTTGCATACGTGGTAACAGCGTCAAACAAGCCACAAGCCCGGTTTCGTGCAGTGGACTTTAGTGACGTACAATATGGGAACAAGCCAATGACGTGGACGTTTTCTTTGTACGTTGCCTGTCGCACCAGAGTCAAGTTCCTTAGCGGCAGACTGTAAAGGTCTTGGTAAGGAAAGCATCATGGATAATCTCCGTTCGGCGATTGTACAGAGTTCATTCCCTCCTACGCTTTCGCCAGCCATAGGGAATAGTGAGTTATGATTGTTCACGTGACGAGCGCGGCATATTCACAGAACGGTGCCATAAGTCAATAGCTTTCTCTCAGTATGTCTCCGTTTTGAAGTAGGCCCACCTGTGAATCAATCTGACACTACGTCACATCAGTAGAAGGTAGGTTACGCTCTGAACTCTCGTCTCCGCTCCAAAACAAACCCGTCTACATTTATAAGCGCCTTTTCCCTTTAAACACAGAAATCTACCCTTCATACTGAGAAATATCGACGGGCCAACTTCACCCTCCCTTCATGCCCTACAATTTATTTATTACAAAAGCAACAGAGTGTACAGTAACGCAATTATAATTAACAAACTACTATAAACCCTTGCTACAAACATTTACACAAGATTATGCTTATTTCGCCAACATAGTTGATGCTCATCATTAGCCTACAAATACTCCCCTTAATGTACGTTTTGCTAACACAGTTAGCATCTTCAGAAGGTTATAAACTTTAAATACAGTACATTTTCAACCTTCTGTTAGGGAGATGTACATAAAGGTAGAGTAAATATTTGTGATTACAATTGTTTATTAATTTATTTAGTAGCCTATACATAAAAAAGTAATACAAACAAAATTTATTTAAAGTAAATTCCTTAGTTCAACAAAAAAATTTCATTTTATTTACTTTTTAATAAATAATTACAATAAATATAAATAAAATAACAATCTATGCGTTAAAACCGCTGTTCTACCATACAACCTATAACATAAAATCAGCTGTTTTATGAAATCATATGTTACCATTTATTTGAAGCCAAATGGGACGAAAAAACTATGTTGCATACCTTGCTCCTTTTGTGAAAGGGTTTTTCCCATATAAAACTAAACTTAATTAATTATATTTAATTGAAGAATTAATAAATGAAAAAAACTGTATTAACATCAAATGTCATCTACTACGAGTTTAAAAAAATTTATTTGAACTTGAGTGGATGAATAAAACGTTTTGTTGCGGATGAGTAAATTTTGAACAAGATGTAACCTTTAAAGGGGGAATGTGAACTAACAGAAGGAACTAACAGAAGGAATTTCCTACAGCCATACGTAGAATATTCAACTCACAATCACCAAGCGTGACTGAAAGTATCGGCCCCTTTACGATACTATGACAAAACACTTAAGGAATACTCTCCTTATCGCGAGGCGCCCGTCCTAGCATCATCGAAGTACGTAGCGACTTGACAAATCATGACGCGCCTATCTCGTACATATTTCTTCATGCACTGGTACAGAGTATCTCCTGATACCGACAAGTTAACCTTGGTAAGTCCATGCCGGACGCGATGTCAAGGTAAAAAACCTTGAACCTAGCAAGACGCTTGGAAAAAGGCCTTTTTGGCCTAACGGAAGCCTACCATTATTTTCAACGGACGTACAGGTCAAATTTATAAGCTGGCACCTGGCTCTTCGGTAGTAATTGTGTATTCGTCATCTATAAAACATCAGACACTGTCGTTATCCTTCATCGGACCCTCTATAGATCCACCTCAATTATTCACAGCGCAGCATAATTTCCGTTTACATACCTTGTTAAAATTAAAATCTATAATTATAAAAGAAATAATATTAAAAAAACTGCTTAAATTTCTACATGAGTCAACAAAAAAATGTTTATTGTAATTACTTTTTATTGAATAATTACAAATAATATAAATAAAGTATCATAGCCTATGCATTAAAACAGCTGTTCCACCACATAACCTATAACATAAAATCAGCTGTTATATGCAATCATATGTTATCACTAATTTAAAGCCAAATGGGACGAAATAACTATATTGCATACCTTGTCCCTTTTGTGAAAAGATTTTCTCTCATATAAAGCTAAACTTAATTCATTAAATTTAATTGAAGAATTAATATATTTTTAAACTGTAGTAACATCAAATGTCATCCACTACGAGTTAAAAAAATGTATTTGAACTTGAGTGGATGAATAAAAAGAGTTTCATTAACGATAAAAATTTGAACAAGATATTATAATGGGAGAGATTAACTAATAGAAGGAATTGGAAAAGGAATTTCCTGCAGCCTACTTGTTCCAAAGCCAAATACCCTATAAATATAAAGAGGTTGTTATAACTCTGTTATTAATTAAATTTATTTTTATTTATAAATACCCTATAAATAAAAAAATATAAAACTCTCATTAAGTTATGATTTTCTTAACAAATTAAATCAATTAATCAACATGGAGAGAATTACGAGACGCTCGCTAATGCCTGCTTGGTTTTTGTACAAGTTTATCAAAGCCTGTTGAGTAAACACAATGTCACGAACCTTAGGCCACTATGTACGGCTCGGAAAGGAACAAGAAACGGGACCAATGGTAGTTTCAGCCTACATTATACATGCACGAGTACGCTGAGATGTGTATCGCGGTACAAGATGGTACAATCAGTCTTCCCGCCTCACACCAGTCTGCGCTTATCTACGTCCAACCTTCGACGGAGTTCTTCCACCCAAATGGGCCCCACATGGACTCCATAGCCCAACCAGGTTTACAGAGTGTCTGTTCACGTTTCCACTACACAATTAGGTCCCCGCTGCACTCGGACAGCAAATAGATAAACTTTCTCCTCCAACTGAACCGAACAAAAATAGCAAATTTAATTCCGGACCGCTTGCAATGTAATATTAACGATCCTTTCCAAGAAATGTAAAATTAATCTATTAATAGTCCGTATCTTGGTTAACCTTCAAGCGACGCGTTTCGGTGAACCTACATTTTCCATAACTGCTACTAAATACAGATCGTAAATAAAATGTCAGAACGATTCGGACTTGAATGTGGGAAATGCATCTTAAAACCTTTAGTTTTAAATCACTGTTATTTAAAACATTAGAATAAATTTAAAACTCATTAAAATAACAAAAATAATAAATATATTCATAATAACTGCATTACTTTTTAAAAATTTCCTGTAACTACTTTTGGAAAAATTCAAAACCAATATATCGATTTTAGTTCGATATTCAGCACTTTGTCACGTTGGAAAATGCAAAATCGCTCACAACCTACAGTTTTGTTTTATTCAATTCCTTCTATTAGTTCACACTTCCTATAAGTATTTATATATCTTGCTTAAATTTTCAAAGGTTTTTCAAATATTTTTTATTCATTTACTCAAGTTCAAATACATTTTTTTAAAATTTGTACTGAATGACATTTGATGTCAATACAGTTTTTACAAAAATTCATTAATTAAATTTAATTAATTAATTTTAGTTTTATATGGGAGAAAACTTTACACAAAAGGGGCAAGGTATGCAATATAGTTCTTCCGTCCCATTTGTTTAAAATAAATGATAACATGATTTTGTAAAACAGCTGTTTTTATGTTATATGATAGAACAGCTGTTTTAACGCATCCGTTATGTTACTTTATTTATATTAATTGTTATTATTTGATAAAAAAGTAAATAAACTGAAAATGTTTCTTTATTGACCTAAATTGGAATAGGCTTTATCAATTTTGTTTATATTACTTGTTTTTTCAACCTACTGGATTACTCTCGCGAGAAATCATTTTCTCATAATATTCCTTATTTTGAGCTACTTGAGCTTTTTTTAAACCGTTAATGGTGCAGGTTATTTATTTTTAGAACAGCTAAATAGTTTTGTAAACAAACGTTCAACCTGCTTTTATATTCGCCTGGTATTAAAGATGAGGCATGAGCCCTGGTTTCCGAATTCATATTACATGAATTTGTTTATGCCTCTAGAGCAGGGCTTCCCAAAGATTTTGGTACCTCGCCCTCTCTTCTTCAGATGAAAGCCTCCACTTTACGCTATAAATAAATGCTTTGGGCATATGAGAAAGAAACAAATATTATATATATATATATCGAATATAATTTATTTATACATACTTTCTCAAGACACATGATCTAACAAGTTTTCGGAACAAATTCTTTTAAGTTTTCGGAAGGTAAATTTTAACTGATAAGAGAAAAGTCTGTTAGTGAGATGGATGGTATTTTTTTACACTACCATGCCTATTTGAGGTTGTATTTTAGTGAGGGCTCAACCCAAGTCATTAGCAACATCAAGTTTGTTCCTATATTTTGTTTTTATTGCAACAAGTGCTGGAAACATTTTTCGCAGAAGTAGATGTTTGAAAAAGACAAGTATAATCGAAGAGTAGCCTGTGATACACTGTTAAATGTTTTATCCAAAATGAAGGTTTGATTACGGTGGCGCTGTTGCCACATTTAAAGGCAAACATTCGTTTCGCGACACTTTTGTACTATTATTTTTTTCAAGAGGTCATGTTGATTTAATTTCAAGTTAACAAAATTTGTACAACCTTTTCTTATATTTTTTTTATAAAATAATTTTTTTTGAACATCATTGTCAATAAGATTACGTATGTAAAAAAAATCTGGGGTGTAAATTTAGTTTTAAATTATGATGAATTGCGTACTTAAATTTTAAGTAAATTAGAATTTATCTTGCTATTTTCCAACTGGTTTCGCCCCCCCCCCCCCCAGTTTGGGAACATACTCTATAGTCTGTTGAGGTCATTACATCCCCACCTAGCGGCATACCGGCGTGCCTGTTGGAGTACAACGCAAGTTTTACGCTTATCTGTAAAGACGTATTAATAATTGCCTTATCGCAGATGTTTAATATAGTTCAATTAATTCCGATAACCGATTAAATACGTACTAGAGGTTAGGCTGTGTTCAAGTGGCTTACGGTAGGTCAGGTACAGCCAGAGTACCTAATAGCTTCTTTAATGTTGTCGCAACACTACGTATATCGATTGTTAGCTTAATCAACGGATACCACAAGTCTTTAAGAATCACACAGAAAACAACGTTGGCTATAAGCATGCTTAATCGATTATTTTCGCACAAAATAATAATATTACAAAAAATATTGGCATTAATTTAAATTAAACTAAAAATTCCTGTAACAAAATAGACGAGAAGATTTCTAAGGCTATAAATAATTAACAATAAAATTTTAATTCTTCAACATTTATCTATCTCCAAGTAGTGTAATTTCACGCATGCGCACTGATAAACCTAGTAGGCTGGAAAAAACGTCTGCCCTACGTCATTGTCTTTAAACTACATATCTATACTTTAAATAACTTTTGGCCTTACATAATAGCTCTAAGCTATATTCTGCTATTAATATAATGTTCATCATACCTTACTACATAAAGATGGGTTCGGCAAATAGCTAAATGATTGCCGAATACATAAATAACATTTCATTACCTGCTATTATACTGTAATAGATTATCACCGGATTTCATCTGATTTTATGTGACATTGTTTATAACAAAATAAACAGAATTATAATCGCGATTATATCGATAGTTTTTTTGGTAATTCAATGAAACGAGTAATAAAAATAAAAACATTTCACAGTCAATTCCTACTCAGGTCAACAAAGAAAATTTTATTTTAGTTATTTTTTTAAAAACAATTACAACTAATATAAATAAAGTAACATGACCCAGCTGTTACATCACATAACCTATAACATAATATCAGCTGTTTTATGAAATCATATGTTTCACTTATTTTAAGGAAAATGGGACGAAATAACCATATTGCATACTTTGCCCCTTTGTGAAAATATTTTCTCTCACATAAAACTAAAATTAATTAATTAAATTCAAATATTGAAATATATTTTTGAAAAAAACTGTAACAATATCAAGTGTCCTCTACAGGTTTAAAAAGGTGTTTAGAAACACTATACACTTGAGTGAATGAATAAAAAGTTTTTTATTAACGATTGAAATTTTGATCAAGATATATATATATAAAGTGCGAGTGTGAGCTAATAGAAGGACTTAAATGCATTTCGACGAAGAATACAATAAGGTATCTGAAGATGAAGATATAGGCTACTAATAGAAGCCAAGGACGTTTCTTCGTAGATACTGCCTGAGAAATCATGAAATAGTGTCCAAATAAAGGAATAAATAAGTCACAATGGAACCAGTAGAGTCTACCTTTTACATTACATTCAACGAGGAATAAAGAAAAATATCAAATTTGTATTTAACAAAAAACTTATGTTTCATAAATAGAAAATAGTAGGCTAATAGAAAAATAATATTAATAATATATCAGGTTTCTTTGATTCACTCATCAACCGTGTTTATATTTAACTAATAGAAAAAGTTATGTTTGTCAATTTAGACTGTTGCTTTCTTATGTAAAATATCGTTTTTTAGTAACTTTTAGTTTTTTAGAGTAGTATGAGTAAAAATATTCCAAGTTGACCCGACCAGGAGGGCGTTTGCCGTACTCGACTACGTCCCTGAACCATCGCTTTAGTCCGGCAAACACCTACATGACTGACGCGGAATATAATTAACAATGTGCACAACAAAGTAAGTAATACAAGATATTAATCAGATACCGACGTTATAGAGGCTAAACAGTTGTTAGTTAGGTTATTATTCTACCAACATCTTGTATCGGTTTATCGGCCAGGATACTTAGTTGATATTAATCAGATACCGACGTTATAGAGGCTAAACAGTTGTTAGTTAGGTTATTATTCTACCAACATCTTGTATCGGTTTATCGGCCAGGATACTTAGTTGATATTAATCAGATACCGACGTTATAGAGGCTAAACAGTTGTTAGTTAGGTTATTATTCTACCAACATCTTGTATCGGTTTATCGGCCAGGATACTTAGTTGATATTAATCAGATACCGACGTTATAGAGGCTAAACAGTTGTTAGTTAGGTTATTATTCTACCAACATCTTGTATCGGTTTATCGGCCAGGATACTTAGTTGATATTAATCAGATACCGACGTTATAGAGGCTAAACAGTTGTTAGTTAGGTTATTATTCTACCAACATCTTGTATCGGTTTATCGGCCAGGATACTTAGTTGATATTAATCAGATACCGACGTTATAGAGGCTAAACAGTTGTTAGTTAGGTTATTATTCTACCAACATCTTGTGTCGGTTTATCGGCCAGGATACTTAGTTGATATTAATCAGATACCGACGTTATAGAGGCTAAACAGTTGTTAGTTAGGTTATTATTCTACCAACATCTTGTATCGGTTTATCGGCCAGGATACTTAGTTGATATTAATCAGATACCGACGTTATAGAGGCTAAACAGTTGTTAGTTAGGTTATTATTCTACCAACATCTTGTATCGGTTTATCGGCCAGGATACTTAGTTGATATTAATCAGATACCGACGTTATAGAGGCTAAACAGTTGTTAGTTAGGTTATTATTCTACCAACATCTTGTGTCGGTTTATCGGCCAGGATACTTAGTTGATATTAATCAGATACCGACGTTATAGAGGCTAAACAGTTGTTAGTTAGGTTATTATTCTACCAACATCTTGTATCGGTTTATCGGCCAGGATACTTAGTTGATATTAATCAGATACCGACGTTATAGAGGCTAAACAGTTGTTAGTTAGGTTATTATTCTACCAACATCTTGTATCGGTTTATCGGCCAGGATACTTAGTTGATATTAATCAGATACCGACGTTATAGAGGCTAAACAGTTGTTAGTTAGGTTATTATTCTACCAACATCTTGTATCGGTTTATCGGCCAGGATACTTAGTTGATATTAATCAGATACCGACGTTATAGAGGCTAAACAGTTGTTAGTTAGGTTATTATTCTACCAACATCTTGTATCGGTTTATCGGCCAGGATACTTAGTTGATATTAATCAGATACCGACGTTATAGAGGCTAAACAGTTGTTAGTTAGGTTATTATTCTACCAACATCTTGTATCGGTTTATCGGCCAGGATACTTAGTTGATATTAATCAGATACCGACGTTATAGAGGCTAAACAGTTGTTAGTTAGGTTATTATTCTACCAACATCTTGTGTCGGTTTATCGGCCAGGATACTTAGTTGATATTAATCAGATACCGACGTTATAGAGGCTAAACAGTTGTTAGTTAGGTTATTATTCTACCAACATCTTGTATCGGTTTATCGGCCAGGATACTTAGTTGATATTAATCAGATACCGACGTTATAGAGGCTAAACAGTTGTTAGTTAGGTTATTATTCTACCAACATCTTGTATCGGTTTATCGGCCAGGATACTTAGTTGATATTAATCAGATACCGACGTTATAGAGGCTAAACAGTTGTTAGTTAGGTTATTATTCTACCAACATCTTGTGTCGGTTTATCGGCCAGGATACTTAGTTGATATTAATCAGATACCGACGTTATAGAGGCTAAACAGTTGTTAGTTAGGTTATTATTCTACCAACATCTTGTGTCGGTTTATCGGCCAGGATACTTAGTTGATATTAATCAGATACCGACGTTATAGAGGCTAAACAGTTGTTAGTTAGGTTATTATTCTACCAACATCTTGTATCGGTTTATCGGCCAGGATACTTAGTTGATATTAATCAGATACCGACGTTATAGAGGCTAAACAGTTGTTAGTTAGGTTATTATTCTACCAACATCTTGTGTCGGTTTATCGGCCAGGATACTTAGTTGATATTAATCAGATACCGACGTTATAGAGGCTAAACAGTTGTTAGTTAGGTTATTATTCTACCAACATCTTGTGTCGGTTTATCGGCCAGGATACTTAGTTGATATTAATCAGATACCGACGTTATAGAGGCTAAACAGTTGTTAGTTAGGTTATTATTCTACCAACATCTTGTATCGGTTTATCGGCCAGGATACTTAGTTGATATTAATCAGATACCGACGTTATAGAGGCTAAACAGTTGTTAGTTAGGTTATTATTCTACCAACATCTTGTGTCGGTTTATCGGCCAGGATACTTAGTTGATATTAATCAGATACCGACGTTATAGAGGCTAAACAGTTGTTAGTTAGGTTATTATTCTACCAACATCTTGTGTCGGTTTATCGGCCAGGATACTTAGTTGATATTAATCAGATACCGACGTTATAGAGGCTAAACAGTTGTTAGTTAGGTTATTATTCTACCAACATCTTGTGTCGGTTTATCGGCCAGGATACTTAGTTGATATTAATCAGATACCGACGTTATAGAGGCTAAACAGTTGTTAGTTAGGTTATTATTCTACCAACATCTTGTATCGGTTTATCGGCCAGGATACTTAGTTGATATTAATCAGATACCGACGTTATAGAGGCTAAACAGTTGTTAGTTAGGTTATTATTCTACCAACATCTTGTATCGGTTTATCGGCCAGGATACTTAGTTGATATTAATCAGATACCGACGTTATAGAGGCTAAACAGTTGTTAGTTAGGTTATTATTCTACCAACATCTTGTATCGGTTTATCGGCCAGGATACTTAGTTGATATTAATCAGATACCGACGTTATAGAGGCTAAACAGTTGTTAGTTAGGTTATTATTCTACCAACATCTTGTATCGGTTTATCGGCCAGGATACTTAGTTGATATTAATCAGATACCGACGTTATAGAGGCTAAACAGTTGTTAGTTAGGTTATTATTCTACCAACATCTTGTGTCGGTTTATCGGCCAGGATACTTAGTTGATATTAATCAGATACCGACGTTATAGAGGCTAAACAGTTGTTAGTTAGGTTATTATTCTACCAACATCTTGTATCGGTTTATCGGCCAGGATACTTAGTTGATATTAATCAGATACCGACGTTATAGAGGCTAAACAGTTGTTAGTTAGGTTATTATTCTACCAACATCTTGTATCGGTTTATCGGCCAGGATACTTAGTTGATATTAATCAGATACCGACGTTATAGAGGCTAAACAGTTGTTAGTTAGGTTATTATTCTACCAACATCTTGTGTCGGTTTATCGGCCAGGATACTTAGTTGATATTAATCAGATACCGACGTTATAGAGGCTAAACAGTTGTTAGTTAGGTTATTATTCTACCAACATCTTGTGTCGGTTTATCGGCCAGGATACTTAGTTGATATTAATCAGATACCGACGTTATAGAGGCTAAACAGTTGTTAGTTAGGTTATTATTCTACCAACATCTTGTATCGGTTTATCGGCCAGGATACTTAGTTGATATTAATCAGATACCGACGTTATAGAGGCTAAACAGTTGTTAGTTAGGTTATTATTCTACCAACATCTTGTGTCGGTTTATCGGCCAGGATACTTAGTTGATATTAATCAGATACCGACGTTATAGAGGCTAAACAGTTGTTAGTTAGGTTATTATTCTACCAACATCTTGTGTCGGTTTATCGGCCAGGATACTTAGTTGATATTAATCAGATACCGACGTTATAGAGGCTAAACAGTTGTTAGTTAGGTTATTATTCTACCAACATCTTGTATCGGTTTATCGGCCAGGATACTTAGTTGATATTAATCAGATACCGACGTTATAGAGGCTAAACAGTTGTTAGTTA
>JBAIZL010000084.1:0-12500 GCA_036971475.1 Prosapia bicincta | reverse complement strand
TACACTTACAATACTGTATGGTATATTTAAGTACTATAAAGTTACACAAATATTTCTATTCATTATTTACGTTGTCCTCCAATCCGAAAACACGAAAATCCTATTGAATATGCGTACGCACGCACGCACGCGCGCACACACACACACACACACAAAATCCACTAAATTTTTAAACACTTAATTTTAGACAAATAATCTCTTGAACACTGGTAATTTGATTTTTAAAAAGCTTATTTTGCTATTTGCGCGATTTTTCTTTACACACTTCTTTATAGTGCTTCCAATAGTGCTTTATAGTGCTTCCAACTGTCGATTAAGTTTTATTGCCCGTTCTAAAGAGGGATCAACTTCACTAACGGATGCAGCTGTTTACCTAAACATACATTTACCGACAGACCCTAACAGATCGTAGGCCCAATTTCTCACTACCCCCGAGCTGACCGTAGGGCCAATTCGAGCGTCGTTTTTACGACCCTAACAGACTGTGGCCCCAATTCGTCACTACCTCCGAGCAGATCGTGGGCCCACTTCGACCATCGTTTTTACGACCCTGGCAGACTGTGGGCCCAATTCAACCATCGTTTTCACTACCCGAACAGACCGTGGGCCCAATTCGACATCACCCTAAGCAGGAATGTCGCCATAGAAACTCACCCTTATGTCTTCTGATAGATTAATTCCTTTGGATAAAACTTAAGAGCTACTCCAGGGCTCATCTTAGTACTGCGTGTTTATACAAGCAAATAATATCCTTATACTTTCAATTTTCTACAATTAAAACAAACACGCACAGCTGGTGTTCTATTACCACAGTTATCACAAGTTATGCAATGTATTTACTGATAAGGCCCAAGTTATCAGTCCATTCAGGTTGCAATACAATTATTTTATTATTAAAAAGAAAACTGGTTCAATAAAGAAATTCTTACAAAACGCATGCCTGATACACTAATATATTTTATAAAACAATTAGTAACAACTCGTCCAGGAATTGATTTTTTTTACTTTTCATCCTTATCCTAATTAAAACCCGAGACAAGCCACACAGCTGCTGTTATCTACAAGCGAGGTTATCGTAAATTATGCAACCGTTCTCACTGATAAAAGCCGAAATTATTAGCCTTGTTCAGGTTGCAATCGTATTGTCTTATTGCCTTATTCAATTCCTTCTATTCACACTCTCGCTATACACATCTTGTTCAAATCTCAATCGTTAATAAAATACTCTTTATTCATCCGCTCAAGTTCAAATCCAATACAAGTTAAAACTTGTAGTAGATGACACTTGATATTAATACAGTAGTTTCAAATACTAATTAGTTAGTTTAATTTAATTAACTAATTTTAGCTTTGATACCACAAAAGGGGCAAGGTATGCAATGTAGTTCGACCCATTTTGCTTTAAACAAGTGATAACGTATGGTTTCATAAAACAGCTGATTTTATGTTATAGGTTATTTGGTAGAACAGCTGTTTTAACGCTCAGGTTATGTTACGTTATTTTATTTATATTAATTATAATTATTTAATAAAAAGTAAATACAATTTTTCTTTGTTAATCTAAGAAGGAATTAACTTTAAAACGTTTTTAGTTTATACACAGCATCGTTCAGGTTGCAATTTAAGTTTTATTAGCTTTAAAAATTTCTTGCAACCAACACTTCACTTACTACTGCTTTATTATGATTTGCAATAATAGCAACAAACTGCTTTATTACCTACGTCTGAACACGAATCTCGTTCGATTCTAACAATCGAAAAAAAGCACTGCTGGCAGGTGTGTAGTAGCCGACTGGAACCTCACGTCCCTTGTTACACTTACCCAATACAATACGAATGTATTTTAATAGATATATAGATAAACTATGGGCGTGTAGGGGCAAATGTTCCTATTCATACTGAACCAAATTTTAAACTTTACAGTAACTTTATTTTTATTTTAAATTAAATTTAATATAATTCAACCTCATTTTGATTCAATCTATACACATAACCTTTAATACCGTTAAAATAATTGTTTGTTCATAAATCTTACTCAGCTGTTTTTCATTGCAATATATACACACAATCAGCTTTTTGTTTGTTTATAAATCATACTCGGCTGTTTTTCATTGCAATATATACACACAATCAGCTTTCTGTTTGTTTATAAATCATACTCAGCTGTTTTTCATTGCAATATATATATACACACACAATCAGCTTTTTGTTTGTTTATAAATCATACTCAGCCGTTTTTCATTGCAATATATATACACATAATCATCTTTTTGTTTGTTTATAAATCATATTCAGCTGTTTTTCATTGCAATATATATACACTTAATCAGCTTTTTGTTTGTTTATAAATCTTACTCAGCTGTTATTCATTGCAATATATATATATATATACACTTAATCATCTTTTTGTTTGTTTATAAATCATATTCAGCTGTTTTTCATTGCAATATATATACACATAATCAGCTTTTTGTTTGTTTATAAATCATACTCAGCTGTTTTTCATTGCAATATATATATATATATATATATATATATATATATATATATATATACACATAATCAGCTTTTTGTTTGTTTATAAATCATACTCAGCTGTTATTCATTGCAATATATATATATATACACTTAATCAGCTTTTTGTTTGTTTATAAATCATATTCAGCTGTTTTTCATTGCAATATATACACATAATCAGCTTTCTGTTTGTTTATAAATCATACTCAGCTGTTTTTCATTGCAATATATATACACACAATCAGCTTTTTGTTTGTTTATAAATCATATTCAGCTGTTTTTCATTGCAATATATACACATAATCAGCTTTTTGTTTGTTTATAAATCATACTCAGCTATTTTTCATTGCAATGTATGTCTTATAGAGATTTATGAAATCTTTAAGTTCCTCGAAACCCTATAGATGTTTAAATTGGGAAAAACCTATATTCCCCCCTTCTTTCGTGTCAATACCTTCAATTTGAGCCATCTCCCAGCTCTGGACCTTCTAAGCTCCCACAATTATTTTTCTCAAAATTCAGCTTACGAAATTATATATAAGGATAAACATTCTATTTTAAAAGACTTACTATTTTTCCCACAGAATTCTTATTTTTCAAAAATATTCGAAACAGTAATTCAAGCATCCCTAGGTTTACTAGGGACACTACCTAGGACAATAGGTTTACGGAATTCAAAGCAGATTTCAAATTCGAATTAAAGTCACCGCCTTTTATTCCTTTGAATTTTTACAGACACCGACCAGGAAACGTTTGTGTGGGATCAAGGTAAGGGCGTAATGTCAGAGTATTGAGGAGGCGAATGTGTGAAATAAGCGACCACAATACCCCTACAACCGCCAAGGATATTTAATCAAGATATACTGAATCCGGGATGTGCGAAATAATCGAACACAATAGCTCTACCAACGCCAAGGATATTTAATCAAGATATACTGAATCCGGGATGTGCGAAATAAGCGACCACAATTCCCCTACCACCGCCAAGGATATTTAATCAAGATATACTGAATCCGGAATGTGCGAAATAAGCGGCCAAACTACCCCTACCGCCGTCGAGGATATTTAATTAAGATATACTGAATCCGGGATGTGCGAAATAAGCGGCCAAACTACCCCTACCACCACCAAGGATATTTAATCAAGATATACTGAATCCGGAATGTGCGAAATAAGCGGCCAAACTACCCCTACCGCCGTCGAGGATATTTAATTAAGATATACTGAATCCGGGATGTGCGAAATAAGCGGCCAAACTACCCCTACCGCCGTCGAGGATATTTAATTAAGATATACTGAATCCGGGATGTGCGAAATAAGCGGCCAAACTACCCCTACCGCCGCCGAGGATATTCAATCAAAGGATACCGAATCCGGGATTTGCGAAATAAGCGACCACAATACCCCTACCACCACCAAGGATATTTAATCAAGATATACTGAATCCGGAATGTGCGAAATAAGCGGCCAAACTACCCCTACCACCACCAAGGATATTTAATCAAGATATACTGAATCCGGAATGTGCGAAATAAGCGGCCAAACTACCCCTACCGCCGTCGAGGATATTTAATTAAGATATACTGAATCCGGGATGTGCGAAATAAGCGGCCAAACTACCCCTACCGCCGCCGAGGATATTCAATCAAAGGATACCGAATCCGGGATGTGCGAAATAAGCGACCACAATACCCCTACCACAGCTAAGGATATTTAATCAAGCTATACTGAATCCGGGATGTGCGAAATAAGCGGCCAAATTACCCCTACCGCCGTTAAGGTCATTCAACCAAAAAATACCGAAATAAGCGACCAAGCTACACTTCCACCGCCCATTACAGTTAAACATGGAAGGAAAACGAAGAAAGCTGAAGTATAAGAAAGTGGATACAGCTATTGGAAAACAAAGGAATTTCTTGACATAAAGACTTGTCTCTATAGTCTCTCCTACCTTAAAAAGCTGAATTAAATTCACGGTCATCAAAAAGAAAAAAAACGAAAATATGGAAATGCCTATATAAAAATATTTTTTAAATATTATAAAACACTATATAATACTTTACAAAAAATTTGAAAATAAATGTAAAAAAATCATTTACTATCACTTAGCCAGGCCAAAGCCTGGTTGAAGTGTAATGGAAATCATAAAGCATAAATATAAAAGAATCTAAGAGTTCACAGTCTCTTGAGAAAAGTGTGGAATACCCAGGGCAGGGATAGTTCCGTTATGGTTGCTTATTTCGCCTGTTGCTCATTTCATGGAAGATTAATACTCAAGCAGCAGGTAGAACACCGCAATAGTCGCTTTATTCGCGACACCGGGGAGGCACAATGGCGATCTGAAATAAACCTACTCTCTTTCGGGGAAGTTTAATCATAAAGAGTTGTCCATCTGGATCTTACGTCTGTAGTACACTCTGCAACAATTCTATTAATGCGTCTAGGTCTTCCTATAGCTACTCCAAGCATTGAAACTCCTTTTCCTACTGCCAACATGCAATCCTAAAGGGATATCTGTAAAGTAGAGATTATAAAATTGTAGTGATTTATCCGAACAGTGAGAAAAATAATTCTAACATCGAAGTGACTTGAGAATACAAAACAAGTGTCGTAAATTGTTTTTGTACAACTCACTAAAAAAGTGCGAATTTCTGAGAAACCAACGAGCATGAAAGTACGAACATTAAAACAACAACCTACTTTGAATGCACAAAAGGCACAGCGATAGAAAACAACCAAACAACAATTAAGTCAGTAATTACAAACAATATTTACTTTCTCGCGGCAAAACTTTCCCTCGAGTGGGAAAGTATAGGCGATTCTTCTGTCACTGATTGCTCACTATTGGCGTGCAATCGTTTTTTCAAGACTTAACTGTACATAATTGCATTTGTCACCACTACGTTTTATTGCAACTCACAAATGAAGCTATTTATTTGTAAAATTGCATTTATCGAAATAAATGTCTTTCCCACATTGTAGATTCAATTGTTGAATGTAAGGATTTTGTTTTTTATAGCTAAACAGTTACAGGCTTCATAAGGACAACAAACAGGCTGCCGAAACGTTGCAACTTCATACAGAAACAAATAACATTAAAAAAAAACACTTTAAAGTCAATTCCTACTTAGCCCAACCAAGAACAATTTTATTTTAGTTACCTTTTATTAAATATTACAATTAACATAAATAAAGTAACATAACCTATGCATTAAAACAGCTGTTCTACCACATAACCTATAACGTAAAATCAGCTGTTTTATAAAATCATATTTTATCAATTATTTTAAACTAAATGGGCGAAATAACTATAGTCCATACCTTACCCCTTTTGAGAATAGTTTTTCTCCCACATAAAACTAAAACTAATTTATTAAATAAACCTTGAAGTTTTAACCTTCTTTAACTCGTTACTACTTATAAAGTACTATACCAAGGTTTTTAATGAACAAAGAAAATAACACCATTCATCTAATTACTCGTATTTTTTTATAAAAAAATAACATGTAAATATTCACATAAAACACAGAATTTTTGTATACATAAATCGGTAGCAAGTCATCCTACAATCCATAATTTTTTAAAATAACTTTAAAAAAATCCTTTAGTCTACGCATGACGATTGGATATTTATTTGTTTTTTTTTTTTTAATCTGAGGATAAACTAGCTACAAACATGCCTGCTGTGTCCCCTTGCCGGTCGCCTTAAACCTATAAACAAAAACCTTAAAAACAGGACCCTGGAAAATATTGCTGTTTTTCAATAGGGTCAATTGTTGAAATAACAGCCTGATATATATATTTCTGGTTCGCCGAAACAGTTAAAGCTTTCAACAGTCGCTTTCCATTCCAGTTGTAACAACCAATAATTCCGAGACTGGATGAAATTCTACGCTCAACAATGAGTGTGTAGCCAACCTAACCTAACTTTTCGTACATTTATCAAACAGTTACAATTTGTTTATAATTTTAACTACAACTCAGCAGAAAATATCAATAATTTCTTTTCCAAGTGAAGGAAGGTCATTGTTTTAGCCACAATATTTCTTCAATGTTTCGTAAACTTACAGTAAACAATACGAAAAGCTTAGCCTAGTATAAACTTTCATGACTACTAATATGTAATTTTCGCGAACTCTGAACGTGTAAAGAATCCCGGTACTTTGGTATTACACCGACCCCGGAGTGTAGGACATTACAGATTGTAAATATACATAAGTGGCCCTTTACATTAAACTTTTACCTATCTTACAACCAAATTTATCTCATCTGGTACTTCATAGGTATATTTTAACATAAGTAGCCTATATAGTAAAAATGAGAATGTTTAAGAAATAAGGTTATATTTGTACATACCTTCATGTACGTGTAAGTCTCAACTACTGCATGATTTGACATTTAAAATTATTTTGTTCCAGAGCAAAAATTATTTTTGGGTAGTTTTCTAATTTTTAATGTGGTTTATATATATATATATATATATATATATATATATATATATATATATATATTCATTCTGTAATGTCCTACATTTCCTATTGGTGTGTGGTTGGTATAATATCAATGTACCATAATGCCCAACTATACCGACGTAATATACCTTTTGACACTTCGGAGTGAACTTTCGAAAAATACGAAATATGTTTATACATATTAATCAAAGTTTATGGTGTAGCTAAAAGAGCTAATTTAGAACCAATGCCACCCGCGCGATATCCCCCCACTCCGCCTCTCTAACAATGAAACCCGCAAGATATTTATGTGGGTCTCTGTTTCATTCGGTTCCTACGTCCTCTAGCTATGCCAAGATCTCTGCGTCTGTCGAAATAGTCGTCGACGCAACCGAACTCTGCGATGTCAAACACGACTTTAAGATAATTTCATTTAACCTTCGGTTTATTAAAATCACCATTAAACATTGTCTATTTATTCTGAACGCGTGACTAAAGCGTAAATTTCTTACGACAAGAAATGACATTATATGACACGGGCCATTAAAACATCTGTAAACCACACCTTGTATAGATCTACATATAAATACCTTGTTAATGTACTAGGTAATACCGAGATTTTATTGTTAAATTGAATTTAATTATTCTGTACTGTTACTAAACTTTAAATTATATTTTTAAAAGAAAACAAGTAATATAAACAAACATTGTTTAAAGTCAATTCTTACTCAAGCCAACAAAAAAGTTTTATTTTAATTACTATTTTATGAAATCAATATAAGTAAAGTAACATAACCTAGGCGTTAAAACAGCTGTTCTACCACATAACCTATAAACATAAAATCAGCTGTTTTATGAAAACATATGTTATCACTTATTTCAAGCTAAATGGGACGAAATAACTTTATTACATATCTTGCCCCTTTTGTGAAACGTTTTTCTCCCTCATTAAAACAAAATTAATCCATTTAATCTAATTAGTTAATTAATATTTTTAAAAAAACTGTAGTAACATCAAATTTCATTCCCTACAAGTTTATAAAAATGTATTTGAACAAAATGTATTTTATTAACTCGGTGTATTTTATATTAGGAATATATTTCTATAAATTCTATTTATTAAATTTTTATAGAATTTGTCTATCGTATTCATCTGCAATTTAATACTTCGCGAACTACCCACGAAAATGATAATATTTTGTGATCATGAACTTTGCGAAAACAAACTTATATCTATAAAATTTTCTCCCTGCCACCTTGATTTCAAACATAACCGAGAATTTGAATTATTTAATGTTATGGAAATTACTTCAAACGTATTTACGGTACGATTTGTAAAATAATTTAATATATTAATAAAGAACTAAACATCAATGCTGTTAGAAACAGGCTTTAATATCCGTTTCATTTCATGTGACCCCTGAAATACCTTACGTTCGCATTAAAGATAACTTCCAGCAAATAGAATAATTTTAAGGAAGAGAGGAAAGAAATTTTTATTATCAAGTCCCACTGAGAATGTTGAATACGAATAGAACGTCAATAAAGTCGATTTGTAAGAGTCGAATCAATACTGTGCAAACATGTGCTTCAGCCATCCGAAAACTCGGAACGCCGCATTCCACCGGAATATATTTTCAGTCCTGCTAGTACAACAGATGCTTTGCCGTTACGTTAGTCCTAGTGCGACGTTGCCACGTTTATTGTCGGCCAATAACGCACACCGACACAACTTCACATTAATCACTTCCTTTACACGAGTCGCGTTCAGACTTCTATGGGTTTCTTGGTTACGCAGTACGGCATTAGGAAAAGCAATTCCGACCGCTAGATAGCGCCGCTGACAAGTCACGCGAGATCTGTCACACGCGCTCGTACCGAAGCGCGCGCATTCCATCCTCTACTCACCTCGTGCGGTGTAGTTGCAAACCACGCGTGACGACAAAACTACTATATAAAAAGACAAACACTTCCTAAATTAATTTTAAATGAATAATACGTGGTAAAAACTATTGCGTGATACGGCGTAAATTTCTTTTTATCTTTAGTACACATTTATTCCATCCATAACTAACCGCTGCACAGTAGTTGGACAAGTTCGTCACAAACAAACAACGGCCTACAAAGTCGGACGTCTGCAACAGGTTATGCCTAAAGCAGAGTTCTCGTGTACCTGAACCATTCGTAGTTTTCTCACCGTGAACGCAACTTTCTCGGGACTTCCTTCTTACCCGATTTCGGCCTTATCACAACACATGATCGACAGTTTTTGTGTCATTTATCTGTTTTTTCTGACACGAATATTTCTGTCAGTGGGACATTGAATTCCTAGATGGACAAATTCCTCTTAAACAATGCCTCAATTATCACACACCTCTAATTGACTTACGTTTTCCTTCTTGCCAGTATCAAAAGAGCTCCATGCCCTTATTTAGTAAGTTTCCCTTACATTCCCTCTTTTCTAATGCGCCTTTTCCCTGTGTTATATACAGCTACGAATTATCCGGCATGGTTAATTTTTGGATACACAAAATAAGCAAACTAATGTGAGATAACCGATTGCCGACATGATTCTTAGCGTCAGGAAAATGTTCTCTTCTAACAAAGCCTACTACGGATATGTTGTTCCTATATTGTAAAACACCTAAAACTACTCCAATACATTTTAAATAGAGTACTGCATTAAACAAACATTGAGTTAATAAAGTTTGGTGTGTGAATTTACGTAAATGGAGCTCATCGAACTCAATTTCTGATTCGCAAGGAAAATTTCTTCGAATAGTTTTTCAACACATCCATTTAATATTCAGCAAAACCCACACTATGGCGTCGTTTAAATAACAAAAGCAAAGAATGGTTAAAGGTATTTCTATGGGGAAAAGGAACACTTCGGGTCGAACGAAATAAATCGTGTTAGGTATTAAGATCGTCCAACAAAATACAGCTTAGGAGTTTATCCAATCTCCTCCATCTCTCATGACGTCTCTCAAACATCATATATCTGGCGTCAGAGGACCGTGGGTTTATTTCCGGTGGCAAGACCTGCATACATTTCCGGTGGCATCGGCCACACGTCTTCTTAAAATTACGTTCACAGTGTGTTTAGGTAAAACTCTTTATCTAACAAAGTTGTGCCTTAAAGCCATAAGTCTCGAGTGTTCAATGATAGGAAGGGGGTCGGATTCATATTTTCTAAAATACTCCAAACGCTCTTGAAAATTATAACCGGTTATAATTCCAGTGCCTAGTAGTAGGGGATTAAACAGATACAACTAATAAAAGCTGTTGGTTTTAATTCCC
This sequence comes from Prosapia bicincta, assembly GCA_036971475.1. Taxonomy (NCBI): domain Eukaryota; kingdom Metazoa; phylum Arthropoda; class Insecta; order Hemiptera; family Cercopidae; genus Prosapia; species Prosapia bicincta. The sequence continues at coordinate 2,232 of JBAIZL010000084.1, read as the reverse complement.
AAAAACATTGTTACAGTCGGACGTTGGTTATCCGAACCTCGATTGTCCGAACATGGAAAAGCTTATTTGTATTAAGGATCAGAAGATGTAGGATACAGACAGGATATGCTCCAAGGTGGCCGTTTCTTAGTAGGACATTTTCTTAATTATGTGTTACCAATTATTTTTTGTTACTCTTTGCAATAGCAGTACAATTGTACATAAATAGTGTAGGACGCGTTTACTATAATATTTAACATATACATTTACAAAATACTTACAATAGGGCCTACTATAGTGCCCATATATTACTATACATAGCCTATGTGATTATATAGCAGAAATTGTTTGTCCCTTGTGTGTTTTTTTTTATTTATTCTGTCTAACATTAATTTTATGTAAAATAGAGTAATACGATATGCCTACTTAATCTAACAACTTATTGATTGTTGTATTACAGTAATAGGATGTAAAGTATTGCTCATACGGCTCATATTGCACTCTAAATATTTTCTAAAACCTAAACTGTAGCATTATATTTAATGATACACATTGTTTGATTATTCGAACACCTTCCAATCCCGATTAGTTCGGATAATCAACTATCTAATGAATCTTATCTCAACTTCGTTCTCAAAAATATTTGCATTCTTTTAAAAGATATAGACGCCACATATTTTTTTCTACTATTAGTTCACACTCTCCTAATATATATCTTGTTCATATTTTCAATCGTTAATAAAATACTTTTTTATTCATCCACTCAAGTTCAAATACATTTAGTTGAACCTTGCAGTGGATGATGTTAATACAGTTTTTTCAGATTAGCTAATTGTTGACATAATAATTGATAATTAATAATTGTTAACATATGGTTTCATAAAACAGCTGATTTTATGTTATAGGTTATGTGGTTTACGCATAGGTTATGTTACTTTATTTATATTAAATGTAATTATTTAATAAAATGTTACTAAAATATATTAGTAGCTAAAAGTAAAACTGTTTGTTTATATTACTTGTTTATTACATTTATAAAACTAGCTGCAATATGTCATGTAAATAATATAGTGATCCCATTCTTGTACACGCATTTGGAAAGTACTAAACCCATAAAGCCCAGAAAGCTGGAGCGACCGGACAAACTTTACCCAATGCAAAGCAAACCTATCCTTTCGATATCTTGTGAAAATTATTTTCATTTACCTTAATATATAACCTATATTTGCACGAGGCAAGGCGGGACACAATTTGCCTGAGTAATGTTGCTTGACATACATCACCGTGGTCGTCGCTTTGGTCCTGACGTTTCCAACGGTGCTAAATCTGTTTTTCTCGTCAGCGTAAGAAATAGGGCGCACGTTTCATACAATAAATAAACTCGCATCGCAAATGTGACGTCAGTCTTGGCGTTTACTACTTCAAAGGGAAAATTAAAATAAAACTACGCGATATGAAGAATGTAAACATATGTACATTTCGAAACTTAAAAACTAGCAGCGCATGAAATAATCCAAAACGCTCCCGTAACTTGAAACCATCCGCAACTGATTCTAATTAGGTTCAGAGCCGTCCTAGAAGAAAGTGGATCAAGAGCAAGAACTATCTTATCGCACCCAGAGATTCAACAGTTCTAATCAAGTTCCTAATAATGGTTTGTCTTTCATTATACATCCGCAACTGATTCTAATTAGGTTCAGAGCCGTCCTAGAAGAAAGTGGATCAAGAGCAAGAACTATCTTATCGCACCCACAGATTCAACAGTTCTAATCAAGTTCCTAATAATGGTTTGTCTTTCATTATACATCCGCAACTGATTCTAATTAGGTTCAGAGCCGTCCTAGAAGAAAGTGGATCAAGAGCAAGAACTATCTTATCGCACCCACAGATTCAACAGTTCTAATCAAGTTCCTAATAATGGTTTGTCTTTCATTATACATCCGCAACTGATTCTAATTAGGTTCAGAGCCGTCCTACATCACAGCAGTTCGGTTCTGAAGAAAGTGGATCAAGAGCAAGAACTATCTTATCGCGCCCACAGATTCAACAGTTCTAATCAAGTTCCTAATAATGGTTTGTCTTTCATTATACATCCGCAACTGATTCTAATTAGGTTCAGAGCCGTCCTAGAAGAAAGTGGATCAAGAGCAAGAACTATCTTATCGCACCCACAGATTCAACAGTTCTAATCAAGTTCCTAATAATGGTTTGTCTTTCATTATACATCCGCAACTGATTCTAATTAGGTTCAGA
>JBAIZL010000083.1:337500-339912 GCA_036971475.1 Prosapia bicincta | reverse complement strand
AAACGAAAACGTCGAAGAAGTAAATGAAACAGTTTCCAAATCCCGTCGAAGTAAAGAAAATTTAATTCCCGTCAAATCCTGCCCCATTCCATTTTGGTTCGCTACGAATTGAAGTGTGACATTGCATTGCAATAAATAAACATGTTGCGGCTCGAATGACAGTGCGGTAAATAAATCAACATTGAAATGATAAATTGAAGGGAAAGAGTTGTGTAAACAATGTATTGTTTATTTATGTATTTCTATTATTCCGAATTTGTAGAATTCTAAACACGTACGCTTTGTTCAGCTGACATGAAGCAGCAATAATTTAATTCGTGTGTAGAAGTACAGGGTCGATAGACAGGCCGTGCCTCACAATTACAATAGCACTGAGGCTAACTTATATTTGTTTGCATTACTCGGGGAGAAGAGTGTGATAGGGATTTAATAAGCCAGCTGAACATGATATCCTAGTACTGTGGTCTAAACGGATCCTACATCAGTAAGTAATTAAACTCCTTCTGAAAATAAAAAAGATTTACACTATAGGCAATAAAATTGTAACAATTATTAACTAATTGGGGCATTCTTTGTAAAAATAAAATTAGAATATGGACGATGTTTAAAATTTTTTATAGGAGAATCACTAAAGGAAAAATTGCCCAGCTTATTGTGCGTTGGACCAAGTTATTTAAGCATGAGCCGGAAGACGAAAACGTCCTTATGAATTCAGTTGATCGCAAAGCTCTATGATATACATACATTCTGAATACATTAGATATATCGTTGTAGACTAAAAACTAACTACATTTGTAGTATACGTAATTAGTGCGTAACTAACTGAATACTTTTTAACTATTATTGAATTTTATCAAATTCGTTTGAAACGATTGTTTAGAAACACGTCAGCAACTAAGTTCAAAAGTATTCACATAGTTATGCAATAACTACTTATACTTAATTCAGTGCATCCAAGATGATTAAATTTACTACTTGACACTTGACGCTTGAATTTGACAAGCTACTTCAAATTTTGAGTTTACGTTTTGATTTTAGTTTACTATTTTTTTTTTTTTTTTCGTAGTATTATAGTTTATATTTATGTTTACACTACACCCAAAACTGCCCCCTTTTTTTCTTTGTAAACGTCTAATTGGTTCCACACTTTAAAACAAACCCCCTCTGAGTACCTACGTGATGATATTTGTCACATAGTGGTTCTACTGTAAGCTATAAAGGAAAGAACTTAACGTAAACACAACATGTAGAGGCAAAAGTAGTATTCCTGCACGAAGTGAAAAAAGCTTTTCATTTTCCAAACCTTGCAGTTTTTTCCGAGTTATTTTAATCAAAACAGCAAATGAGAAATGAAATACGCATCTACTTCAGTATGTTATGATAATTTTTAAATATTTTTATTACTTGTTCCATCTATGGAAAACATAAACACGGGAAGGTTTATCGAAATAAAAACTTACATACCAATAATATTGACGCTGAATAAAAGGAAAATATTGAAGTTTTTCTAATAAAATTAGTTTCAGGAAACATGATAGGTAATTAAGCATACGCTTATAGAGATGTTATACCTTATCATTATCTGTAAACATTGTTGTTATTTACTGAAAGTTTATGACAATACAACAAAGTAAAGTGAAAACCATGTCTCAGCTGTTATTTGGTTAGTGGAGGAGGTTAATTTAAAGCTAGAACATTGGATTAAAGTGGCTCGAAAAGAACGATGAAATAAAAATTGTCACAAAAGTCGAACAAAATTAAAACGGCGAAGATTCCTGAAACAAGATTGTTGTTATTATACTACGCGTGGATTTGTTTGCACCAAAAGACTGTATTAAAGATATGAAACTACCTGCAATCGTATCATTCTAAGAACATATGATGAAGAGAAAAATAATTATTAAAGCTTTAATTTGAATTCATTTCCTTAAAAAAATTGAGTTGATGTATTAAGGTAACGTTTTTAAGAAAGTACATAAGCTACTCCTTTTGAAGAAATCGATATCATAGTAAAATAATCTTTGTAAATCGCTGTATTCTAGAAGCTAAGTCTATTACTGCAATCTACCAGATCTATGCATATAGATAAAACAGTGGTATAAACAAGATCAAATAGAGTGATGGCTGTATGCACATTCAGCAACTATTTCACTTCTAAAGTATCACATATAGTACTACTAAAAACTTTCAAAATATACAACAAAAGTTTCAACTTTGAAATGGAAAATTCAGACGTTATAGTCTGCATCACAATGTAAATATTATTCATTCAAACTAATTGGCTTCCATTACTCTAGACTTGTCTCCATTTAATAAATAATACACAATCTCGATCACTTTAGTAAGTTGTACATCGTCTCAACCTTAGGTGAATACACTCTAAATGTAACTTCAGATGTCAGTAAATGTGCC